>VZRZ01004061.1:2582292-2704506 GCA_013398175.1 Climacteris rufus | reverse complement strand
GCCACACCAACATAGTCCTTACCACAGACCACGAAGATGTCTCTTAGCTTCAGTGATTGAAGCTCCCCCCTCCTTCTTTTGGCTGACCTTGATGGTGTCCATATTTGTTGTTTCTGCTACATGTTATACTCCTCCTCCCCATCTAGCTACAACTACAGCATACTATCTGTGATTCCTTCTTAAATATGTTGTCACAGAGAAGTTACCTCCATCTCTAATTGGCCCAATGATGGCTAGTAGCATGTCCATCTTCAGAGCCATCAGGGATTGGCCCTACTGGACAGCTGTGGAAGCTTCTGGCAGCTTTTCACATGAGCCATCTTTTTGGCCCCTACCACATCCAAAAAACCAGACCCTGTCAAATTACCACATAGAGTTAACCTGTTTGCACTTTCCTATCTCTGTTCTGCTGAAATCCTTTCAAACCATGCCTTTTGTACCAGTGCATGGCAAAGCAATTTGTCACATTGAGGGAAATGAGCTCCAATCATTTCCTATTAACCAATGTGTCTCTCAGTATCTGCTAAAATCACAGGGGCTACAGGGACCTAAATCATCCTCTGAGGCTTTAGAGGGACATGATGCATGATTATGTATTGAAAAATCCTTTTGGAGGGTAAAAAGAAAGAAAAGAAAGCAACATCTACATCCACTCAAGAAGAAAAAATCAAATTGGGAGAAAAGTCACAGCATTGATCTCTCTTCTGCTTGAACCACATCACCAGGATCATGTACCAGAGAGTTGACTCCTTGGACCCAGAGTCACACTGCTGGTCTTAGAAGTCTTTTATGACTAGGGAAATGAAGGGAACCAAAACTCAGTCGACAGTCACGTCCACCTCCATGAACCAACAAGGGACAAGGGTGGGTATTTAAGAGGAAGCTTAAATGCACTGGTACCAGAATTGTCCTCTTAATGTGAGAGGGAAGGATGTGAACTGCTTATTTATGGATTGAGATACTCCTTGTGCTCCTTGTTTTGTGAGCAAAGACCATGTCAGTGACCAGATGGAAGTGAAAATAAAAATTATGTGGGCAAGAAGCTGTAATCCAAGACAAATAAGGCAACATGTCTTCCTGGTTTCACAAAACATTTCCTTGGGGGGAAGAAACTCTTGTTACATTGGCCCACAGCTCCTGACAACCTGGGTGAAAGAAGCCTGAATATAATTGAACACAGACCGTCACAGAAGATGGGGAACTAGGACATGCATATTTGGATATTCACCCCAGTTTATCAATCTTTTGGATTGTTCCAATTGTCTCACCACATTGTTAAGATTTATGCCAAACCTAGGGCTGAGCCCTGGAAGATATTTGACTTGCTGAACAATTCAGAAAAGAAAAACCAGGAAAGCTACCAAAACAATAACCACATTTTTTGCTGTATTTCCTCTGTCTTTATTCTCTGCTGGTGCACATGTTGCATGAGCTCAGCAGTAAGAGCTCTGTGTGAATGTGTGACTGCAAACCCTCCTGAGAAGGTGTTAAGCAGGTGTGTGCTGTATCCCTCCTCCTCCTCTGCTAACACAGGAAACCTATTGGCATAGCAGCATATTTGCCATGGTCAAACATTAGAATTATACAGTAAGCAAAATAACTTCAGATCCAAACTATTTATCCAAGGAAATATTAACGATGCTTCTTTCTGTGACAATGCCAACCTGTACTAAAAATAATATGTTCTTGCCTCTTGCAGTGCTGTGAGCAGATACACAGACTGAAATTCCAGTATGTGACAGGAGTTGTATTTTTGTATTCTCAGAAGTACCAAAGTATAGAAAACAGTAAGAATGACACAGTAATATATTATAAGCAATAATATTTGAGCCTAAAATAGGTTTTGTATTGTAAAAATAATGCAGAAATGCTACTTAATTCTACAAGCACTTTGATAAGCAAGAACCTACTTTTCTTTACAATTTCAAATTGGAAATGGAGGAAGAGAATTGTTCTTTTGAAAAACAGCCAAAACCTCAAATCATCTATTTTTACATCTCCTAGTTGGGTGTGTATTAACCAATACTACACATTTATTCTATTATCTTGCATTTTGAGACTTCGTAGGAAAGGGAATGACTTTGAGTCAGTCATTTGGGTTTGATTTTTTCAAAGGATTATCTTCATGTGCATTTATTCTTGTATATTTTATCTGCAGCGTTACTCAACTCTTCGCTTCTGTCCACGTACACTACTAAGTTTACTGTGAATGAACATGTCCATAATTTAATTAAAAAAGCTTCCAAAACCACATACCATTCCCAAAATGGTGAGGGAAGGAAAGACTGTATTAATGACCATGCGTTATTTTTCTCTTTTATGAAACCAGTCCAAACTGTGCATTAAGATACAAAGAAATTTTAAGGTGAAAAAATGCACTAAGCAGAGGAAAAAATGATAAGGTTTCTACCACCATGAAAACATACATGAATAATACAGAACAGCAAGAGGAGATTCAGAATCAATTTACTAAAGAGAAGAATAATTATAAAGCTGACATGCCAAAGCTGGAACTGCAGCTTGTCTGAACCATCTTAACATCCTTTAAGTAAACAACCAGACAAACAAAAAAAATCTATTTCTGGTAAGTTCCTAATCTTCTAACCTGAAAAAAAAAATATATTCACTGTCTGAGAGTTCACCTAAGAAAAAGATCTTGGAGTTATGAGAGTAACTCTGAATATGTTTGGTGGAACACAGATTGTAGTATATGGTCTGAATGGAGAATGACTCTAAGCAACTAATTTAGGATACTGGAGGGATGGATGGTTCAAATCAGAAGTTTGACATTTATCAGAATCTCAGAGTTTTCCAAAAAGATGGTCAGTACCAGAAGGAAAGCTTTATATCTCCCTCCTACATCTCCATTAAAGTTTCATTCAAAATAAAACTTCAGGATGTTAAAAAACGCTAGGGTTTCACAGTCAAAATGGCAGAGCTCTGTTATCCTGACCAAGCAAACTGAGCTCATGAATTGAATCCTCTGAGGGCAACTAAACAGAACCTGTAACCATGTGGATAACCTACTTGAATTAAAGCCTAATTTAATAACCACTCTAGCCCTCTTTCCAGGATTCAGGCTGAAATATGGATCTGATTTTGAGGAATTGCAGTATTTCATAGTCAAGCAAGTGGAAGGAATATTGTGAGTGACTTAAATTCGCACTCCAGAGGAAAAAAAAAGCTTTCACATTGACATGTTACCATTTATTATACATTTAGCTGCCCTTTTCTTTCTAACAAATTCAAGTACTAAAGAATAAAAGTGCTGTCAATTTATCCCTCCACTAAGTGCTACTTTGTAAGGTTTTTTTCTTCTCTCAATGTTTTCCACTTGCTTAGTTCCAGATTCTGCTGTTAATACCTACATTATGCATTTTGTCACATAGGGTACAAACACCAGCATCAACAGAAACAGGCCAGCTATACAGTTCTTATAATGAATGGTTTGCAGTACTAGGTTTTAAAGCTTGTCTGTACTCTCACCAAATTTCAAAATACACTTTAAAGGACTTCTACTTTTATTGCAGTTTTCTCTCACAAAGTATGTGTTCTTAAAAAAAAACTTGTTTCCATACATTAAAAAAATCCTTTCCATATCTTTTCTATATGCACAGAAAGCTTTCAGATGACACTTTTTTCTCAGTGACAATTACAGAAATCAATACATCATACATGATTTTTCAAGACCACAAGCACAAACTAGAACAGTCTTTTTTTTTCCCCATGGTAAACTTTTATTAAAGTTGATCTCAGAGCATTATTGGAATATTTTAATTAAAGCCTACTCTGTGTTACAAGTTGTCTTCACATGTAAATTAAAGGATAACTGCTGAAAGTGGGAAAATATGCTTTAGAACATCTTTGATGCTTAAACAGTCAGTAAGGGTACAAGCTCTTTAAGCTATTTAATTGCAAATTGCAAAAACTGCTTAATATCATTCCTATATATAGTAAGTTGTTTTATGCATAAATATGTCAAGGTCATTTGGTGCCATTACTAATATAAGAAGCCATTTCAGTATGAATGTTATTAATTGGAGGATTAATCAGTCATACAGCAATGCTTAAGCAACTTCTTCACAAACCTTGCAAATTCCAGGGTCATCCCTCCAAATATTTAAAGAGGACAATTACTTCTTTCCCCAGTTTACAAATCTCTCAAGAACATTAAATCAGGTCCCACCTTTCAACTTATGAATAATTTCTGCCTCCACATAGGAAACAGATTCATGATTTTCAAGCAATAAATAAAACAGTGGCTCTTACTACCTCTCTCTGTCCTCCATATATTATTTCTTACATATTACTAATCAGAAACACTTAGTATCATTTCCTAATTTTAGTACATTCATGACTATCTGCTTTAGCTTACTCACAACAAACTGAAAAGAATCCATGTAGAAAAGCACCTGTAAACAGTGTACCATCTCCAGGTGAAACATTTATAAATCTAAAAAGAAATAAAATCATAACTAATTATGGATTACAAGAAAACCCCTACAATTACTAAAATAATAAAATATGCATTACTGAGAGATTTAAGAAAGGACTGAAACTTGACCTACTCTATCTTTCGCTAGTATTTCACAGTTTGTAGAAAAAAAGACAAACAAACAAACAAGCAAACCCTCAAGAATCCCAAAGCCAAACCCAAGAGAATGACATGAAATGAAGTCTCTAGAAATGAATGAGAACCTTTGAACTTAAAAATTATTTTATTCCCATTTCTACCAGGAATAATTCAGCTTCTTGTTTGTTTCAAAAAGCCACTAACATTCAAAGAACAAAACCAGCACAGATGTTAATCACTGGTGTAAACTTCCAGATCCTACGTACTGAGTTAAAGCATTCCAGAAGATATGAGTTTAAAATTTAATCTAAAAGAAATTGCAGTTCTGGTTGCTGACTGGGATTTGTGTACAAATTTTTTTAAAGCCTGATAACATTCTCAGTTTTCACTTTACATTGGTATATCAGATACTGCCATGGGAAGGGAACAATTTTTGAGTCAATGATGTTAAACAAAAAGGAAGTAATTTTTAAGATGTTCATGCTGCATTTTTAGAAACTAATAAAAGAAATTATACTTTATTTGATAAATTTTTATTCATAACCACAGTCACTAATGACTAAAACTATTTAGAGTAAAATTAATACATTTTGAATTAACATTTAAGATGAGCAATTAGGATGTAATTCAGGTAAAACCTAAAAAGATATATATTTTAAAATTTTTAAAACTTATTTAAAGCCTATTTTCTTTCCCAATTTCTGCCTATGTAAAATGAAGATGAACAGAACAATCTCAGGTCAAATAACAAGAAGAGAACCTCTAACCTGCAAAGCAGCAAGATATTAGAAATTAGTTATTTAAGGCTGTCCTTTCTACTGCTATTGCAAACACCTTCAATTGAAAACACCATTAATTCATTTGGGATTTTCCCTTCAGTAGAGCAACCTTCTCCAACTAGAGAGCACAGACCGGATTTATCTGTTTAGAGATTGTGATAAAGCCCACATAAGTTCATATTTTTTCATTATTCCAATAGGTCTGATGATGGTTCCTTTGGAAATATTAAATTACAGGTTTTCAACCCGCTGAGAAATGAGTCATTAGGTAATAGGCACTGTTCATAAACATTGCCTGCATCCACCCATATGGGATTCAAAACCCCTTGAGAAATTAAATAGGCATGAAGCAATAATCATACTTTTATATAAAATTTATAAAAAATTTAACATACACATCGGTATGTCAAACTGTTACTTCCCAGCCATTTTTTTCTATTGTTTATATTTGCCTGTAACATCACAACACCTTTGAAACACACATAGTCACAAAGCCTGGAGCTCCCAAAATGGTCTATTTCTGCTCCTCTCTATCACAAAGCCAGGATTCTTGTCCAGGTGGCTTTAAATAACCTGTCCCTTTCCCACCATGCAGCTGAGAGGAAGGTAAAAGGTGGAAAAGCAAAGCATCAACTACCACCCTCAGACACAGCTGGCGAGTCAGTCTTGCAACGTTCAGGCTCTGTGTAAAATGGGACAACTGTCCCAAAAGTGTGCTGTGACATTTTCTGGGCAGGAAGAGATAGTACACATGCAAACTCACCGCTGTTTGATATGACAGGTGCTCTGAAAGCTGTCCTTGGTTTTAAGACTACACCTCTTTTCCCAAATCCACACCTGAGCTCACCACAGCAATTCATCTGCTGTTTTTGAGAGAAACTTCACCCCATACAGCTTGACCTAAAAGGGAACTGATGCTGCCAGGGTGAGTCTGCTCTTTTTGGCATTTTAATACATGACACCACGACATAAAGTGCCTTTTACCTCAGAAATGGGTTTGTTGGGTTTTTTCCCTGCCCATTTCACAGTTACTTTTTATAGTACTTGATGAATCACAGCAAGACAGACAACTTAGATAAATTGGATCATAGCCAGTAAAACCCATCTCACAGCTGCTCTCTACCTCTGCAACAGGAACATCCTTCATCACAAGATCTGTTAAAATAAGCTGTCAATAAAAATTCCTTGCATTTATCTAGAAAAGAGTTGCTGGCAGAAAAGGCCGGTAGCAATAAAATCAGAGATAGGTTCTGCAGCATCAGTCAGCATTCAGTGAAGAAACAGAATCAAATCACTGCTTTACGTTTAATTAAAATTAGACAGAAGAAAATATTGGGCTAAATAAATATTCAGTGTTTGTAAATCACCTGAGCTCCACTAAACTTTACACCTACTGACACCCACTAAAAATATTATTGCTTTTCTCTGGAAATGAAATGCCGTATACACCAATCTGAAGAGAAAGGAATGTGTTTATGCCCTTATTAGCATCCTGTACATCCCATCCAACATTTATTTCCCTTTCAATGCAGTGTCATATGGAAATATTCTACCCTACCCTGAGCAGGCCAGCAATTTCTACACAGAAAATGCCCTTGTCTTGGATGTGGTATCTCATTTAACTGCAGACAAGAAACTATACTGCCTGGGCTGCTCTAATGCTGGGTATTAAACAGCAAACTATTTCTCTATGCAATGCACAGGCATAGGAATAACTTTAATAGTCAGTCTTGTTGCAACAGCACTAATAAAGTCATTTTATGTTTAATGGAAATAAGGCAATTGGACAGTAAGTAAATTGTCCAGCCACAGGCAGAGCCAGGAGTAAAAAAGAGATTTTCAATTCTCAACCTGTTGCTGTCACTTCTAGACCATATTTTAATCTTCTTAATAGTGGATCTTCTATTGATCCACATATAGAGGTCCTGTCAAACTTCATATGTCTTACACGGAAAAGACAACACCAGCTGATCTTTATTGGCATGAAGGTACTCCATTGTCTTGGACTGATCTACCAAGAACAAAACAAGGTTCAAAACAATCCCACACAGGGAACTTACAGCTGAAGAAAAAGTGACTAATCTCTGTTCTTCCAAGGTTTCACAATACTTTTTGCTTACGGAATAAAATACTTTAAGAGAATAACTAGAATTGCATCACTACTTCTTAGCTGAGAATTAGGAAAAGGCAAAAAGTTACCCTCAAAATGCCAATTACAAAAAGAGATTCTTTCAGAACTTTGTTGCCCCACGTAAGCTTCTGAGGTCTCAAAGATTTCAATAACTTATCCAATCCACACAAGTCAGGTCAAAGGTGTTCAAATTGGGTGGACAGAGGAGGTCTTGTTCTTTAAAAAAAGTGAGCTGAGCTGCACCTCTCTGCATTTAATCTAAGTCCCAGTAAAGTGCTCAAAATCAATTTAAGGAATACTGAAGTGTGCATATCTCTTGTATGCTTCCTTATGAAGAGATGACATGACAGAGGATTAGTTCGGTTAGCACCCAGCTTCATGCCGTGGACAAGAGAGGACACTGCATTAGCTAACAATGTCTACCCTCCTCCATTGAAGACCGTAAAACTTCATGAAACATGAGTATTTTGTTGAAATAAAAAGAACAAAAACTTCACTTCTCAAATTAGCTGCTAATTGAAGGCATAGTCACCTTTTAATGTTTGAGGTTTGATATCAAAGCTGTCAGAGATTACATTGGTCAGTCTATTTACCACTGCCAATAGTTTGTGGGCTTGCACAGGATATGAAACTCAGGTTCTTCCCTTTTGATTTAAAGGAGCTGAAGCTGTAGCTTCTACTGTAACCAACTGGCTATTTCTCCCACTGACACCATTCTCTAAAAAAAATGGGTGTGAATATTTTAAAGTAAAAGGATTGCAAGTCAGCAATTCATCTTCTGGTCCTTTTAAAGTGACCATGGATTTGGTGTCTGAATTTGTCTTTGGGCACCCTGTTCACCCAGAGAGGAAACACCTTAATCCACTCAGTGTGAAACCTCTGAGTATGCCTTTCTGAAGAGCATCAGTATAACTTGGTGTTGTTCACCATGAATTCCTTTTTCTAATTACTGATCTGAGTTCTTCCCTCTGTATATAACCCTTACTCGAAGAGATAAACAAAGTTTCAGTGCTTTCTTATTGTACATTTTTTTTCTTGCACCATGAATCAATGTATTTTGCATTAAGGCAATTTTTCCACATTATTTTAGCCAACAACAAGCTGAACATTCATCAGTAGATGTGGGATAGAGCAAAGAGAAAGCAAAACAAACTGCAGGGCTATGCATTGTTTCCTTTGGGTATGAAGGCACCACTACAATAAAAGATGTGTACATATTTTATCTAAATTTCCAAAGACTGCATCTCAGAGCACAAGCAGCATTGAGGGTACCCTATCTTGGAAATTGAAGGATTTCATTACTCCACTGACACTACAAACTGAGCAAGAAATGGTCTAAAGTCTTCAGATCAATCATGTAACTGTCACTAACAGAAGTACACTGAAAACGGTGTCAATCCTTATCACGCTGCAGCTCCCATCACGTGAGGCACTCTCAAATGTCACAGCCTACCAGTCACAGCAGCCTCCTTGTGAGGCACCTACCTATTCCCGGTTTGCCCGAGACTATGTCATGTTCATTCTTATGGTTTCACGGTGAAACACAAAGAGCGTGAAAGGCAGCAGTGATGCTTTCCTTACTCCTCTAGCATGAGCAATAGCTAAGTGTTGGGAACCCAGTGAGGAAAGAAGTTTTTGGTTTATTCTCGCTGTTTTGCTAGAGGTGAGGTTAACTGTGTGCCCACCAAGGAAAAAAAAAATGATACGTGCAGCATCCTGAATAAGGAGCTGGAAGGTGCAGCATAGGGACAATAAACCAAGGTTTACAAAGTAGAGGAAGGAATGCAACTTCATGATTGTTGAATACTCACATGAAAGAAGTAATCTTTATCCCTTTTCCCTGAACTGCACACATGCACCATCCAACTCCACATTATCTGGCAAGTCTAAAGCAAAGCCAGAATAGCAGTCAAGCCCCACCCTCAGCCACTAAAACTCAAGCACTCGTCAGTGTGTCAGGGCTCCTTTCCCAGCAGTAACATTCCACCCACCAGTCTTGCTTAAGCCCTTCAAGCATCTCCTGCACTTCTCAGAGTGAGGTCAGTTCCACTCTTACTTTCCAGGAGGGTCTTAATAATGACATTAACTCAATGTCCATTTTTCTGCCAGTAAAACTTTGATGAAATTATTAAATAAATTTTAGAAACAGCTTACTGGAAAACAATGTCTTTGAAATCTACAGCATTTACAGCAAATTTCTTTCATTATGCTTTCTACTTTGTAATTAAAACAACTTTAAAATTCATCTGCTGGGCTTTATACTCAAGCATTCTAAACTCTTTTCTTTCATGAGCAGTAACAGCCTTCAATTTACATAGCATTATAATATGTGAATTTTCATATAAAAGAAAAATAACACTCAGGCATTTTTTGGCCATGGTACTCATACAGAAAATCATTTTCATACTGAAATTTGGTATGTACCAAAAATACTGGTGAGGATAGTTCTTGCATTGATAGGAAGTTTTACTTTAGACAGTGAGAACACTCAGTAGTCTCTTGAACTACTTGCCTTCAGGAGAGTCCTTGTCTGCTGGAACTGTAAATAATGTTTCCAGCATTACATTTTCTATAGCCTTTATGGTGGAATTTTACTGAAGTTATGATTACACATAAATATGTGTGTCTGTATTACTGGAAACGGTACCATGAGCCACCTTCTGTACTAGCTGTAGAAAAACATTTTTTCCTCATGCTGATACACTCAGGGACTCATAAAAACAGTATTTCTTGCTGCCCACAGGCAACATATGACGAAAACAATGTATAATTGTAAGTGTCTGTTCCTTATATACAAAGATGAAGATATATATGTAAAGGTGAAAAAAAATTATTATATAAATATATATTTAAACCAAAGCAAGCAAACAAACAAACAAAACAAAAACAACAACAACAAAAAAAACCACCCCCCACAACTGTAAGACTGTAGTAAAAGCTAGTTTTGGAATAAAAATGGTGAAAAAAACACTGCAGGAATACCACCTTTTCTCTAACACAGGTCATCTACCAGAACCTATAATAGCAACAAGAGAAGTTTCATATTTGTCTATGTCATTTTACACCAGAAAAGGTTCAATAAACCACCACCCCCACCCCCTTCCCCATCAGGAATATATCAGTTCATCAGGAATATATCAGATTAATTGAATCTCTTTTCACAGAAGATTTTTTCAGGCTCAGAAGAAAACTTTCACTGCACAGGAGCAGTAAAGCAGTACCACTGGGGCTTGAAGAGTTTCCAAATACTCTCCTGAATTCAAATATGCATTATTAATGCCAATAAACTAACGGACATTACAGGCTAATTGAACATTGTACTCTACTGACTTCCACCTACCATAGATAGCCTAAGCTTCCTGCCAGACACCAGATTTATTGGACCATTATGACAATGCCCTTTCCAATTTTGGAGTTAGAGATCAAGGCACCAGTAGACTAAAAAGTGATAGTTGCCATGGATTCAATGTAATGATTTAAGATACGGGTCAAATGCCCAACAGGGTACACAAGAAATGTTGGTGTTTCCTATTTCAAAAGGACAGTTTCCCAAAGCATTCAGTATTACTTCAAAGAGCTCTGAACAGAAAGAGAACGTTCAGAAACCCTTCTTTAGATTGGTTTATTAGATGACATCCCAAAATTTCTGATGACTTCAAAAGAGCTTCATAATGTCACTCTGCTAGGAAACATCACAGAGAGGCAGACAGACATAAAAATGGTCCTGTATTTCAGGCAGTTATTTATTAAAAATAATTATGGCTCCTTGAATTTTTTACCTACTGTCAATCTTTTCACTTCACTGTGCCTTATCTTCACACGTCGTAACATATGTAGCTAGTGAAGGACAACACATCTGTGTTTTACAATATTCAACATAAAAATACTCTTTACTATAATATTTCTTTACTAAGAAAAGTGTTTTTGATCTCCTAAAATGAGACCAGAAATTGGCATGAACTGTCTGGTGTGCTTCAGGTGCTTTTTTAACCTAAGAGCAGAGAGCAAAGTGTTTGAGCACATGGAAATTTCAGAGCTGGTCTACATTTTCACAGGAAGCAACAGCAGCGTATTCCATTGCACTCTCCCCGGTGCTGAAACAGCCTTCAAAAGCAACACAGTTTTTTGGGCAAGAATTCTCAGGGATTACCCTTTGCCCTCTCTTTAAAATAGATGAAATACATAAATAGCTTATATCTTAGCCTCTTCTAATAATCTTGTAGTTCAACAGGAATGGAAATTTTTCTACTTGCATCCTGCAAATATACACAATGTGAATATATAAATGGGAATTTTCTTATACTTTGCAATACCTAGTTACTGACTTTGCAAAACTAGTTCACTTTGTTTCTTGAAATCTGCACCAAAATCTAGCACTTAAATTATAAGTAGTAGAGACTACTAGGAGTAAACTATATTAAATATCTTCTACTTAGGCATAATGAATTATAGTTCCAGAAACAGACAGTTCAAAGGGTTTCTTGCAAATGTTTCACTGACAAAAAAGGCTCCACTCATAAAATGGATAAGTCTAAACTGAGAACAAGATAGCTGAAGGATTCAAATAAAGAATTCTTTCGAGAGAGTCATTGCCAACAAGCCATTACTGTAATCTGTTATTTGGGATTTGCAAAAGGGTGATTTTAGTAATAGATCAGTTTACTGACCTGAAACTAAACTTCCTGCACTCCTGAAGTCAGAAACTCATTTTTAAATGAGCTACACCTTGTGTATGTTTCTCTAAAAAGCCTCTTTCAAAACAAAGGAGGGGAAGAGTTGACTGGATAAATGATTCTGTTACCCAAGAACAAACACAATACAAAGCTATTTATATTATCTTGCCTACACAGCACAGTATAACATTTTTCTTTCTATACAATAGCATGCTCTGCATTTACAGAACAGAGATATTATATGTTATGACAGAAATGTTTTATTCTGTTCAAAAAGTGACATGCATCAATGGGAAAATATCAAAAGAGCAGAAGGAGAAGATTTTTTATTATTACAGACATGGTAGGCTGTCGTAAATTAGCGAGGCCATTATCAGCCAGAACACCAATATGTGCTCTCTGACAGAAGCCCATTTCAGGAACTGGTGACATTTTGATTAATGCTATATAATAGCACTGCATTTTACATGCTATATATCTTTAGAAAAGTATTGCACCTTGGACAGGATTTCAACCTAGTTCTTGACAAATGACATGAAGAAGGTGGGTATATGCCTTAGTTAAACATTTGATTATGACTACCAATTATTGCTCAAATTAAGACAAAGAACAACAAGTCTAATGACTGCTTTTTGGAATAAAAGGTTTCTTATTTTTATACTATGTAAATAAATGCAGAAACAACACTCAGTGTTCTTAAGGCATTAATAAGAGATAATAAGTTTTCAAAAGTTAAAACAATCCAGCTGATTGCATTAAGCACTGCTTGTGCTGGCAATTTTTTGTTAGGTGTTGTTTCCTGAAAACTGTTTCATAGGTGATCCTCTCTCTAATGGCTTCATTGTTTCATCTTTCATACAAAAGCAAGTCAGAAGAAAAGCTGCATTGGGGATTTGAGATGTAACACTACTGATTCACAAATACACTGTGTGTTTTGTAATGCCTGAATTAAATTTGGGATTACTATTCTGCTTTTCAGATGTGGCTGAGCTTGAGCTGCAGAGAGAGTCATCAAAACCAAGTATAAAACAAGCCAGCTACCATTTTTTTAAATAATACAGAAAAAAATGTCTAAAAAGAGACTTCCTATTTACCTGACACACCTCCAGAGAAGGGGTTCCTACACATTCATTCCCACATTAAGAATAACTGACAAGTAATGAAAAACAGTGTGTCAAATGCCACATACAAATTGTACCTTTACAAAATGAAGCAGATGTACAATTCCATAATTCATCTGCCTTCCACTTCCTAAAGCATGACCATGATCTGTGGTAGCATATGTGGCAAAAGCCACAGCCCTACAGGCTCAAGACTGGAGGGCACAGCCTGAGGGTGCCACTGTCTGAGTCACACTCCTGCTCAGGGTGAGCTTTTTGGTTCACCCCCAGCGTCCCATGCACTTTCGTTTACATGTTTCAGTTCATTGGTTAGTTGCTGCATTACTTCATGTTCTGTAAAAGGTTATGTTCTAGAAACTTCGTTGAGGTTCAGTTCTCCATCGGTTACATGCTAATCCTTGTACCCCCATTGGTTACTTTCCCCTGCTTGTATCCCTATAAATCCCCTGCTCCCCTTCAGTCTGAGCCCTTGGTTGCTGAAACCTTCAGCTCTCCCAGATCCCTGCGCCGCCTCTCCTGGACCCCGGACCCTCTCCTGCCTTCCCTGCTGCCTCTCCCTGGGAAATAAAAGAGCTGGAAATCACACCAGGGCTCTTCTCTCGGGTCTTTGTCCTTGCCTGCGCCTGCACCATCGGCCCGGGGCTCTCTCTCGCACAGAGGAGCCAGCACTAAAAGAGCTGCCAGAGGACACCCTGTGTTTGGGGACACTGCAAGCTGCAGCCCCCAAGAAACCAGGGTCACTCCCAGAATAACGCTGAGTGGCCTCGAGCAGGCCCCTGGAGCCAGAGTTAATGATCCTCCCTTCAGAGCAACAGCAGTTCACTAACCCCACCTTCACAGCTGTCCTTCCCACCTCTCTATCTGGATGCTAGAAAGGCAAGATCAAAAAAGTACAAGTGCTTTCATCATATGGGCAATATAAAATTCAGCTAAAATTCAGGAGAAAAATCTAACATTTTCAGGAAACAAGAAGGGAATAGTATATGTTTTAAAATAATACATATTTCACATCCCTTTTACCAGGAGCCAGAGTAAGGTACTCTGCAGATGATAGGACACTTCTGTGGGTTGTTGATTCAAATGAAGGCAGTGAGACACATCACAGTACCAGAAGTGAAACTTTAGAAGACCTGCATGATTTTCATTTGTCTTCTTTACTTTAAAGCCTACTGGGTTATCAGTTTCGAAAGACAAGATGCTTTTACATAGTTTATTTTCTTCAACTGGCAGGCACAGAGCACCAGTTTTGTTTGACATCCACAGTGCAGGTTGTGTCCAGAGAAGGCAGTAGGGTATGTTGTGATCTGTAAACCTTGAAAATTTCTGTGTCAGTATGACCCGCCTGAAAAGTGACAAACAATAAGCTACTGGCCTTCGGACCAATTCCCAACCACAATGTGAATGGCTGTGAACATCTCACACAGTACACACCATTTCCCTTACCAAGGGCCAGAGGAAAAAAAGAACTAGACATAAAGAAACTAATTTAAATCACTAAGGAAAGCACTGTCTGAGGAAGGCTGATTTTAGAAATATGAAGGCATGCATACTCATGGTGCTCCTTTTAACTGCATCCTTGTTTGAAATACATCTGTTATTGCTTTTAGGGACTTAACAGTGGCTCAAAACTTCAATTTCTTCACAGCTTTCCCTGATGATCTTGCCCTCAGGCACATACTGGTGTTCTCCCTCCTCGCAACTTGTGCAGTTAGATCACATTCCTTATACTAGGTCAGCCCAAGCCTGTATATTTTACTGTCTCTTGGGTGGATAGTGTCAGACAAGGAGAGATTAATGTATTATCACACAGCTTTTGATTTGAAATTAGCTTACCTACTGAATCTCTTTCAACTGGCTTTTTGAAAAGGATAATATATTCCAACCACCGAGCAAAGATGTCTCTTCTGGCATTGATTGAAATAAAAGAGCACTTTTGCGTGAAGAGGATGCATTTTCTGACCCTTCTTTCACTCAAGAATTTTGCCTGCAATTTTAGTAACCCGAAGCAAATCTCTAGCATATAGTCATTAACCTCATGAACCAAAGAAGAGTAAAATTTGGCAAGAAAAATACCTATCTTAAAATTTCCCTTGACCAGCAAATCGCCCATTTTGTTTAATTTTCTATTCACTCTTCATGCATGCCTTACAAGCTAATATTCCCTGTCACAAAAGAAATAATTAAAAGATTGCATTTATGTACAACTAATGTTCAAATTGATTGTAAATGGAAGTCAGATTTTGCTTTGACTTAATTATGTAAATGAACACTAGAAAGAGTCAGGCAGGTAAAGACCACAGGTTTGATACATGAGCAAGTTGACTTAACCCAGCTGAGTTTCTGTCTGCTTTATGAACCCACACAGAGAATTAACAATTATTTTACAATGGAAAGTCCATATTAATCCCATTACAGACCATACTGTCTGCCCATGTAGACAAGAATACTATATACTGGGAATGAAGACCACACGAACAACTTGAACTATACCAAAATTGATCTAACACACCAGAAAGGACTGACAATTAAACTTGCATAGAATCAAGTTAAAATTCTCTCTGATGTCACATGCTCACAACAACATACATGCTTTTATAAAATAAAAGCTCTTTGTTAGAGTCTCTACTTTTACTCCACAGTCTTTTATTGATAATTTTGTAGATTAAGGTTTCCTACTGGCAAGTGTTTTAGGGCCAAAACTAACACCAGGTATGATAAAGACATTTAAGACAAACAGAATTTTTAGAATGCCTATAAAAAATAGAAGAAGGGCAAGCAGTGGAGAAATGTGAGCATATTTAAGATCTTGCTGAAACTTTCTTCAGACTCTAGGTAGTGTTCAAGCGCAAGTATATTTACCACTCACTCAGTTGCCAACATTATTGTAGCTGTTTTTCATTGAAGCTACAGAAGTCAGAAAGTGCATTTTAAAGGAATATCAGCAGGAAATCTCCTTCCCACAGTGAAGCTCTTCTGTTTCCTTTGATAGACTAAGATTCTGAGAAAAGAAAGCTTGCCATTGATGACTCTTCAAATGTACAACTCAAGTGAAGACATTCTGGTCAAAATGCAATGTCCCACAACATTTTTTTTCTCCAAGTACTTGAGCATGGACTGAATGCTTACATCCAGCTGTGCAACATTCATGCTTGCTTCAGTAGAGGTGAGCTAGCAAGATTTAAAGGCCCTAAGCTCCTAAAAGACCATCAAAAATACTGGTTATGAAAGCATTTTGTTACTTGGAAAACAGACCTCCCAGTCCCAGACTGGCAAGTTGCATAATATCTGCCACATTTTTTTCAGCAGATAAAACTGTTTTTGTTTCAAGCAGATATACTACTAACAAGTTTGAAGTCTGAGGTGTTTTATCACAAACGTATATACCCTATATGGAATGAAGCAGGCTTTAGCATTTTAATTGAACAGTTGATTTCAGACAATGCACAGTATTTGCTTTTTATCATAGCCTGCAAGTAATAGGAAGCTCATTTTTAGTTTTAAAACCTGTTTTACTGTGATTTTTAAAATTATTTTTTAAAATGTTTCATTTCCAGTATTCTTGTAATTATGCATTTTAATATTAATGTTAAATACCATATGGTTTAAAATGCAGCAATTTCACATGAGGCACACCTGGCTAAGTTAGGATAATGGCATTTTTGTCTGTATCATATTCAGTGCTTAACTCATAATCAAATACTAATACAGATCACACAAAACTCTTGATTAGCTGTAAATGAGCCTCTATCAATCCACAATGTTAAATCAAAACTGACTTCATTGCTTCAACATTTTTACATGTGCCACCCTATGTGAGGGTGGTAGATTGGTGACAGACCCCATGAGGGCCAAGTTCTTCATGCTAACTATGTTTGAAATTCAGCAGCTGACTTTAGGAGCCACAAATCCAGTGCTTGCATGCAGAAGTGTCTGTGATACTGCTTTCTCACCGTGCATCCACAATTTGTATGAACATACAGACATATTATTTCCTCATACAGAATAACTAAAGATCTATATATAGAAGATCCACTCAGATTTTAGTTTTCTGGTTAAGTCTTACACACAGGGTTTAAGAAAACTTCTGCCTAGATACTTATATGCCAAAGCACCTAAAAGTGCCTTAAACTATTAGGAAAATCATACTGCATTACAAGACATTTTGTTATGGCATGGGACTTTAGGCACTTCTATACTGCCATTCTGAGCAGGATGGTGCTGTTACTGCACAAGGCCAGTTAGATTCATAAATTATATGCCACTACACTTCCCATGAGTAGCTCAGCACACACCTGACACAATCTCACAAAACCCAATTAAGTGCCAAGTTGTGAAGGACAAACACAGGAGGAGAAAAAAAAGTCTGCTTCTTTACAATAACAACCTACTGGTAGCAGGTGAAGGACTGAGACTAAAACTTTTCCCCAACAGTAGTAGTTCAAACATTCTGTTTATTCACTGCTTGTCAATAAAAAGTCTAAACTGATTCTACAGTGCATTTTCTCTTGACATGGAACAAGTGCCTTAGAAATACTGCAAAGTTCAAGGGACAGAAAGAAAAAGGAGACTTGATACGTTAAGAAAAGGAAGAACCCAGGGTCCATGCCCTTCATCCCACCTCTATGGAGGGAAAAAAACAATGAGAAACCAGAGAGCCTCTTTGTGGGGACAGGGCTTTATCTGCTGGGCTACACTCCTGCACCTTCACAGCATGACTGCCATAACCGGAAGGCTTGCTAGTCATGTCTCCTACAAGTATTATCAAATGAAGTAAAAATACTACTCTGCAGCAAGGCTGTATCACTCCTAAGGACCTAATCACAGGCAAATGAGTGAAACTTGATTTAAATTTTGCATTACACCAGAATAACCCCTGCATGTCCCAAGATTACTTTATAAGTGAATATATAATCATGACTTTCCTCTCCAGAATTTTATCAGGTCATTTATTTCTCTACAAATTATTTAAGCTGAAGGAAAAAAAGTAAAACTAAATATAAGAAGCCTTAACCTGTTTGTTTGTACAACAATTAGATATTCTCTGCCAAATTAGCATGCTGACCTTTGAGATGCAAAAAAGGGGGAAATACATGATATATTACAGGAAGTCTCACTGCATTTATACCATCTCTAAGTGAACAGCACCTAAAATCCTAACCATATGCCAAGCAACTCAAGCCATGTAACAGTTTCACCAATATCCTTTTCATGAGAAAAGGTTTACAGAACTGGAAGTGCTCCAGTGCAAAGGATGAATAGTAAGGATGAATAGGATGAGTAAGATCTCTGCAGGGAAAGCTCCTCTTCACAGAGGAAAAAGTAAGAGAGCTAAATGTTAATGTTACTTTCACATTTAAACTGCTATCAAGAAAAAAAAATACTTGGTGTTTTTATAACACCTAATTTATTGGTATTTGAAAACACTCTGGACATATAAATGAATTCCATTTGTTACCTCCTGTGAAGTTTGAGAACGTTATCTCCACTTTAACATATAGAAATTTAAGGTGTTCAGATTAAGCTGTTTACCAGAGGTTACAAGGAAAGACTGAGCAGGAGAGACAACCAATGTCACACCCCTCTCAGCACCTCTTCTCCCTGCTCCTCAACATCTGACACCATGCTTTGCAGAGAAATTGTAAAATATATTTCTATTTTTTTAAAAACTAAATTATATGATATGTTTGTTCTTATCATTGAAAAAATATTCCTCTGACATAAAGGGGAATGCACAGGGAGCAAAACAGAGAGAATAAGTCAGCATGTTCTCAAGGTCTTCCTTTCAGCAGTCTTCTCCCAGGTGAACCGTTCATTTGTCTTTAAAATATTCTTCCAGCATAACTGACTCCAAATCATCCCATGTGATGAACAACAAACTGTTCCGTTTCTTCTCAGTGGGAACACTGAGGCACAAAAGTCAAAGCTTATACAAGGACTCATTCTGAAGCATTGAACTATCTAGAGATGAACAAATATATTTATTTGTTTTGATGGCATAGTGAAAAATATTAAAACAGTTTTACATGTGTGATTTCAGGTCAGTCTGGGGTTCTTTATTTCATCTCTTGCTGTAGTGGGAGAAAAAGGCAAGAAAAGGAAAAAAAATAAATATCCCTCCTCACATGAAACTAAAGGATACATTTCAGTTCCTAGAACCACTAATAAATCTGACTTTTTCCAACATAAAAAGTAATTAATAAGAGATCCTATATTACTGGGTCTTTTTAATTGAAAACAATTCTGTAAATAAACTGTATTTTAAAACATTTCTGCCACCTTCACTGTAGTTTGCAGTCTGTCTGAACTAAACCTAGGGATCCAACTTTCAAACCACTTCCAGAGACTTTGCTGACCAAGGAGGTAAGAGGTCCACTAAGTAAAGAACCTCCTATCACAGCTCCCACCTGTGCTTAACCCACAATTTCCTTCTTAGAGATGGCCACTGGTGTCCAACTCAAGTGACCCTGTCATGCGCTTTGGTGACCTTTAGATGTGTTCTCCCCACATCCTTTCTGCATCACAGAACTCAGCCAGCTGAGAGAAAAGCCTACTTATAAACATGGCTGTTGTATATGGCCTGCTGTGAAAAAAGAGAACTGGTGACACACAGCCTTCAGCTCCAGGGCTGCAGATTGTCATGGTGAGGGCTAGAGCCAATCTACAAATCACACACACATCCTACTGGATACTCTCCATTTCTTCTGACAATATCAAATACATGGATATTCAAAAGGAACTGAAGATAAGCCAAAGGGATCACCCCCTTATCACCCTTATTTTCTTTTGGGAGAAACTGCAAGTATAGATTTCCAAGACTGGATCAAAAAAGGCAGGAATATGGCTGAGATGTGCAACAACTATAGAAGCCACAAAACTCAAGCTGTTAGTTACAAAATTGGTAAGACCAAATTGAAAGATTTTATAGCCATAGAAGTCAGCCTAATCTCAGGATTGCAGGGAAGCTCTGCAGAATATTTTACTGGCGAGTTCCCTTATAGCCAAGCTGGGGCATGTTTGTGTGGCTCTTTACAACTTTGGTTAATATGCTTCAAAAATTTCAGGTGAAATTTTTCACCTGAGTTTATGTGCCAAAATAATAATAATTATGATATGAAAGCCCTCTTCTGAAGTACATTAATTGTGAACCTCTTTAAGCAGGCCATCCCAGGGCCAAAGGGTTGAGTTTCAATTGCATTAATCAACCACCGGGGTGACAGGGAGTAAGAGAGAACAGTGAATTTTGCTCCAAAATATATCATTAAACACACACATACATGTCCATTACTTTTTTAGAAACAGATAAAGGTTTCAGTGTGTCAGAGGCAATATTCAGATTGTCATGAGTGGTTCTGGATTGATCTGGGAAATGAGATGCTTATGACTGATTGAGAAATTTTAAAATATCAAAACCTTAAAAAGAGTATATAAAGGGGATTATTTACATGCATCTAAAATAACATTTCTATTTATCATGAAACTACAACTGTGCTGGATATTTACTCAGGCCATAATGACCCTTGTTTACTGTATGAGCCTAGGCAGATGAAAAAAACAAACAAACAAAAAAAATCAAACCACAGTTCTCACACTTATAGCACCAGAGCTTGTTTTCCACTCCTTTGGAATATTTCACTTTCTAATTGTGGTGTATTGTTCTCCACCCACCACTATCCCTGTATCTCTTCCTGCCCAGGAATAAAAAGCAAACAGAACTTAGCCCTGAGGAAAATATTCCTGCATGGGATACAGAGTTGATGAACTAATCCTGCACTACACAAGGTTTGTGGATCCAGTGGATTTAGGGTTTTCTAAGGGAGAGAGACACATGGCTGTTTCAGGGACACAGGTCAGTCACTAGCCATGTCTCCATTACTGCTGCAGCAATCCCACATCCCCTGAGGGAGCACAACCCAACTGAGCTCTGCACCCACCAGTGCAAAGACTTCCCAAACAACCCATATAAGCAGGGTGTGAAACACTACCTGAAACCCCTTGTCTGTTCTCTATTCTGGTGTCTTTTCCCCTCTTCCTACAGGAGACACGTTAACTCAGAAAGAGAATGCAGGCCAAGATTTATAAAGGAAATTCAGAACAATTGCTCATGAATTCTTCTGAGAGGTGAATGCACAGGACCTTAAATCCCAAACTGATGATCACCAGCCAGCTGCTGAACACAGCACTTCAAGCAATAGTTGACAGTAGTTGAAATAACAGCGCATGGGGAACTACTGCTTCCACAGAGGCAGATACTTTAGTTCAGGCTTAAAAGCTGTTTACCTTCAAGCTAACACAGAAAATCCCAAACAACACAGAAAATTGAACAAGTGGACAAGAAGTAGCATGGATATGCAAAGATTCCACTCCCTCAGAACCCACCTGTTTCACAAGACATGAAAGACTTTTTTATTTTCTCTATTGTCTTACCAACAGATGAATTCATGTCTCCCTCTTATTTGCAACTTGCAAATCAGACTGTCCTTTGAGATCCAAAACAATTGAGAAAAAACATATATTGCCCCGTCTATATCAGTGCTAAAGCTCTACAGTTTCGTTGGAACCATACAATGATATTGATAATTTCCTAGAGGTTACAGATTTGTGCTTTTCTTTAAAACTGTATTGGAAACGATGTTTCTGTAAAACCTAAATTATTTCACTCTACACAGAAATAATTCTGGGAAGGTCTATAGCCACTATCATACAGCATTAATGATTTACCAATCTTTGTCTTTTCTTTTTTTCATCTCTTTAATGACAAGTAGAAACAGGCATTTAAATGTTTCCTGCTACAGTACAGGACCTATTTTACTAATGCAAGACAAAGTGTACCTCAGAAAAAAACCAAAACATGATGCATGTGGGTCTGCAGTTTTTAAGTGGCCTCTACCTCAAGATTTATTGTGTATAGTACACTTCCTGTGTACCAAATTACAGCACCTGTATTTCCCAAAGCACGGCAGGGGTGGTTGTTTCTTGACTGCTTACATACACTTCAGATCATTCTAAGTATTTCACAACAAGATATAATGGGCAAAAGCAGAAAAAGCTGTATAAATATTTCAATAGAGTACCATTTTTATTCACTTCAGTTTTGAAACTGTTTTTTTAGCAGGTAGGAGGTCTCAACTTCCTTCATTTTAAGGGTAAATTATAATTAAACCTGTCATTTACATATGAGAGTAAACCAAGGATATTTTGGTAGGGAAGATACTGTTCTGACAGCTAGGTGCTCCTTTAAACATTTCTCTTCTTTTCACTCTCATAACCTGCAGCCTATAAAAGAGAAACACGAGGAAAAAATATGCCATCGCTAAAATTTGTGAGAAAGGATTTAATCCCTCGTGCATCTTAGACCCCTCCTGCAGCAGATGACATCAAGTGCCTCAAGAACCGCATAGTGCCAGCAACCCTCAGCAAACTGCTGTCACGTGGATTTTGCTACCACTCACCACTATTCAGGAAAGCATCAGCATCTTTAAGGAGTGGGATCTTCGTGTAAGTAGGAAGATGATTTCCTGTATAGCACCCACTTCCCAAGGGCAGTGATAGGGGTGGAGAAGAAAAGCAACACTATAACTGCATTCTGCTCTCCTGACAGCTTATGCAAAGAGAAATGGCATTTTCTTTGCAAAATATAAACAGCCAGTGAATTGCAGGAAAAGTAATTAAGCCTCATCTAGCTGCCAGCCATGTTTGTCTCTGGACAAACATTCCAAATCAGTTATGCTTTGTAAATGGGCAATGGGGATTGAGGGGATTTTTTTTCTTCATCTTAACCCCAAAAATTTGTATATAAAATGTGCTACAGAACTCTGCAACAACATTTCTAATAAATGTTTCCAATACCTCAAGGAAACAAAAAAAAACAAACCAAATCTGCCCCATCTCATGAATTCAGATATGAAGACTTCCTAGAAAAGGCTTTCATTTCAGATTCATGAGATGCCATAGGGATGAGAAAAAGCTTGCTGAATGGGTTAAGAGAGTAGCTAAGAACATCCTTTGCTCACCATCCTGACTTGTCGTAATATGTCATTGCTTTAGGAGGAAGAAGACAAAACAAATCATGTCTGGTTGCATTGTTGATATGATTTTAACCTCAGGATAAACATCTGGACCAACTCTCAGCATCATTATTATTTTTTGCCACTGTTATTTCCAGAACCCGCAGTTCTGGAGCAAGGCCACAGCAGTGCTAAACCAGTGTGTGTTGGCAAAATAAAAAGGCTGTCTCTTTCCCAAAAAACTACAAATATTTGAATAAAAGGACAGAAAATATAAAAAACACCCACACAGTAAAAAAAGCAAATAGTAAATTACAAATGAGAATGGTATAGCTCCTCTCTTACTATTGTCTCCTTTTAAATAATTATTTGCATCTTTTCATGTCTCTTCCTAGTAAACAGAAAGGCATTGCTAGTTTAGGAAGGTCTTTAGGAAACTTTCTGAAATAGCACAGATTTTACTGTAACTTCTACCACAAAGAAGGAGCCTATTAACCACATCTGCAGGCAAAACCCGCTTAAAAGCAACTGAATCCTGAAAGAACAAACGTGATTGACCAACAAGGAACGTACCCATTCCCCCTCCCAGGAGCTGAAACCAAGATATAAACCTAAAGACACAGCACAAGACCAGACATTTTCCTGAGTCTCTCTTAATATTCATTAAACAAACCTTGGCTAAATTTCTCAGACTGAAAACTGAAGAGCCCTGCTGTTGTATTTCTTCTGCTGACTGTAATTACTGAAGGCACTTGCAACATGTCCTAGTAGTGACTTCAGCACATTATCTCCTTTAGGTATAAACTGTAATCCAATGTGATAGAAAAACTTGGTCTTATATTTTATCTGATTATCACCAAAACAAAATAGGAACTGTCAGCCAAGTGAGAGTGACCACTATCGTAGAGAAGACCACTGGCATAACAAAGGCTCCAGCATCAGACCCAAGAGGGGGAGGGGCAGAAAGACTGTGCCAGCCTCTAGATTAGCCAAATGGAAAGCTATTTGCCTCCCTACATTCAGGGAGAATGAATTTCTCAAATGAATGCGGAATTTTTGTAACAAGTCTTATTTTGAAATAATTGTGCCATTAAAATAGTAGAGAAGTATCTTTACAGATACAAGACACACTATAATGGCTCTTCCTGTTATGAAAGAGAGTCTTGATTTATTTTGAGTGTTGTGGGTTGGGGGTGTATGGGTTTTTTAAAGATTTTTCTGAGCCTTAAAAAAGATTTGTTCTTCTGCCTTTCCAAGCTAGAGGACAATGAGATCATATTTTGTGGTTTAGAAGGCTGTAAGCCTTCCTTTGGAAAACCATTAAGTTTACTCACAGCATTGAACAGTCCCAATTGACAAGTTTATGGTCAGAAACCTGATTTTCTCCCTAGAAGGTCCAGCATAGGAATGCAGCTACAACATAGTTGTTAAACCCAACTGGAATTCAGCTGAATTACAAGGAAACTCAGGAATCTGAGTGCTAGTACAAATTCCTATCATTATTATAAAATTTCTGCACCACTGACTTCCTTTAAAATTACTTCTTCCCTGTCCTTCATTTCACCTACCCACAAGATAAAGCATCTTTACTCTGGCACAACAAGGGCCATGTCAAAATATTTCAACTGGTGACTCAGTTTTGTCAAGTTTTCCTGTGAAATTGGGGTTACTGTCATCACTGATCATAGGACCAGCCACTGCCCCTGAAACAATGACACTGTGCCTTCATCGACACACCTTAGAGTGAAGGAAAGTGTTCAAATTACTGTTCTGTTTACATGGATGCATTTCTCATAATATTTATTTATGAAGAAGGATTTATAGCAGAACTTTCATAAAATCTGCAATTGGGATATCAGAAGGAAGGAGAAATACTGACTTTTAGACCTAGAAGAGTAGGATGCATGAGTGAAAGACATGTGAGTTTCTGAGTTGTGGCTAGCACTTCACAGGAAATCTGGCATCAAACAAGCTTCCCTAGTTACCTGAGAGGGAGCTTGCAGGGACACATTGCTGTTTGCTGCCTCTGTCCTGGATAGAAATCAGCTCACCTACACCACATCATATGTCACAATCTCATTTCAAACCACATTATTTTACCAGTTCACAGCAAAGTCTAAACAGTAGAACAGAAGAGCACGAACTAAGTAATATTGACAGGTTCAATTTAATAAACTGAAATTTTATGAGGATTGTAAATCAGAGTTATTCAGACTTTGAAGACTTCTGACAAATATTTCAGTCCTCTAAAAAGAACACTTGCAGAGATTAATCAGCTGAAACATCATTGTGAGTCCTGAATACAAACTAATCATTATATACAGTGCCAGGGGGTCTCTTCCTATGTCCATAAACACACACTTCCACTGATATTAATGGAGAGAAGAACAGTCTAATTAGTGTTGTATATTTATCTATTAATTTTTTTAGTCTGGGGATTTCTTGAATAAATTTAATTAAACTGTGCCTGTGCTGTCACGCTTTGAGAGCTTGGCATGGGTGGGTTGAAACATGTGTGCGTACTTGATTGTCTGCTCCATTTGCTTAACAGTCTTGGAGGAAGAAGAAAAAAAAAAAGGAGAAGGAGAGCATGTCCTCCTAGTCATTTTGACTAAAACCTGCATTTCTGCTTCACTCAACACTTACATAAAATCATTAAACTTGTTTGTCTGATTATAGATGGACAGAAATTTTTTTTTAATTCCAACAATCTGGTCGCCACACGTTAGCACTACATATAGAGGACACAATGGTCATTTCTCCCCTCTCTTTTGTGTTTTGCAGTGTAAAGTAGGTGGCATACCTCTGCATAGGTCTGTAATATATCAGTACCAGGAAGCATACTGTGACATTGACAAGCAGGTAGCAATATACAACACAGTTTTTAATTCAATGTTATCTAACTCCTTAGTGCTTTTTCTGGAACAGCCATTATTTCTCTGTTTGTCAGGTTTTTTCACTGTGAATTCTGAAGCGGGTAATCTCATGACTGAAGTGCTTATTTGGGCCTAAAAACAGAGGATAAAATCTAGGTCCTGTTACAGTTGAAGTGAGTTTTGTCACTGACTTCAAAAGTGTTAAAATTTCACCTTGTGAAATTTAAATTCCTTGTCTGGTGAATCCTGTGTATGTTTTCTGTGAATACCCAATTCTGTCAGCTCTGAAACATTAAGTATATGGGAATGCTTCATGGAATGTACAGCAGAAAAATGGAGCACTTGGTTTCAACACAAACATATCTTTGTGGAGAACTTAAGTGAAAGGCCAAATTTGGGGAGTATACAAAAAAAAGGGGGGCAGGGAGAAAATAGGAAGGTTGTAGCATCAGCAGTTTACTTGACTATCAACTTCATGCATGTAATCTAGGTGCACTGCATATGAAGAGCTATACCATTCCATGAGCTGGTAAAGTCTGCTACAGAAATCTATACATCTGGCATTTAGTTAGGATTCTTTTCATCACTGAAAGCCAGAGAGAACATAGAAAACCAGTTCTATTTACTACCACATTTCTGATCATGTAAAATTTCAGGAAAACCAATATTGCAATATTTTGAAATTTTACCTCACATAATATGCTGAGCAAAACTTTTCAGTCCATAATCAGTTTGCTGTAAAATTTCATCTAGAAAGAGGCTCTGACAAAAAATGACCAAGCAAGAAAAAGAACCATATTTTTATCCCAAAACCCCAAAAATACTGATTTCATTTATTCAGCCAGTTTAGCAATCTTAGCATAAGGTCAACTAAATTCTATATGCAAATACCATGGATGACAGACTAAAGGGCTTGTTTCCTTCCTTCTGTCCTCAAATTCAGCTGAACTATTATATTCTCACATTCTAATAGCAAGACTATTTATGAGCCTGCACACGTTTCTACCCATATAGATAACTAAACAACCTGAGCACAATATATGCAAACATAGAACAAAATTATGCAAACAAACCATTGCATTGCATTCCTGCAGATGTAAATCATAACCACCCCTTTTTTCACCTTGTGCCAAGGAAAAAGGGCACTCCCTTGGAGCCTGCTCCTTTCCAGATGTAGACAATCCTCATCTCCAGGCACAATGATCACACAGATTTGCCTTCTCTGGGGATGCTCTCATCAAACTCAGATGTTTCTCAGCTTTCTCTGCAACTTAGCCAGTACTATCCCACCAGAACTGCCTTCCCTGTAGAAAGGTGCTGCACCCAATATCCATTCATCTCTGCATTGCTATAATTAATGCTAAGCTCCAAATTGGATTAGCCATGTAAGGCAGCTCCGTAAACAAGTTAATAGGATCTCTCTGCTAACAACGTGGTTACCAATATCCAATTACTGTAACCAGGTATTAATCCAATGGTGTTAATCTGTCAGATTCTAAAATTTAAAGCACACTGCTGTAATATTTTAATAAAATTAAAATGCAATTTTCCTCCTTTACTAAGATATGTGTACTAACTAATATTTTATTTTGATATCACATCAATGGCCAAACAAAAACCACAAATCTGCTCAGGACCTGGGACTTCCCTTACTGCATTACTCAAACAGTGATGCTGACCCTTTTATTTGGTGTTTTGTTTATGCCTATTAGGTAGACCAATGCATCCAACCCTCTACATTGAATAAACAGCAAGAGATTTCTATGAATTGTTCTAAAATCCTTTAAAAACAACTACTAGAAATAATTGTTACTACTAGAATCCACTGTATAACAAAGAGAACACCTGTTCATTACTTAAAACTTGTCTCTCCTAGTTTTTTAATGCAAATATTTAACACAGCCTATCAAAGAAGAAATCGTGAATTACTAAAGAGAATTATCAGGAAATATAGAAGAGACCACAGCCTGTATCAGAAAGTGATTTTTTTTTAAAAATCCTGTATAAGAAAGGAACTAGCCCAATAATTATTATTTTTGTTTATTCATTCACTTTTAGTATACTAAGTCATGAGCTGGCTAAGCACTTAGACTATCTTGGGTACAGGAAGCTATTGTAGTACATCAAGATACACTGAGCTGAGCACAAAAGAAAAAACAAAGACCCACTAAAATTTGCATTCCAGACAGCACAATTATCTCTCAAAAAATCATTATTTTCTGAATATCCATCCCAGTGTGAAAAATAAAAACACAAAAAGTAACAATAGGTATTTTATCATGGATTTCATATTTCTGAATGAATATGTAATCTTTTTTTGATTCAAACTGATGGTCCTCAGCTCAGCTCTTAGTAGGAAGGAAATGAGATGCACTCTGACAGGGACAGCAGCTGTGGGCTTATCCTATAATTCCTATAGGCTCCACACTCAGGACCTTATGGAGAGATTCATCCCTCCCCACAGCAGCATTGTGTGTGCCCACATCAACCCCAGTGGGGATACCCAGGACCGCACTGCCACCCTACTGCCCCACCGGTTGGAGTTGCTGCTACTGCCAGCCAGTGCTGGGGATGCTGGAGAGGCAGATGCAGAGAAACTGGTCATGGCTCTAAGTAAGACAGACCACAGTGCAAGGTTTACACACCGTAGTAGGGGTAAGGAATTCAGCTTGCAGGGAGAGTTTTTAAGTATGCATAGGATCAAAATACTGATTTTCTCAAGAGTCTGAGGGATAAGGATAAATCACTTAGGAGCAGAGCGATGGTTGGCACCTTAGCTATGTCATAATGAGTTTTCTGTTAATATTAATCATGAGAAAGAAGCACATCAGAAAACAGAAACTAGACTACCATTACTAAAGCATAAAACAATAGTGTGAGGCTGATGTACAAACCAGAAATCAGTGGCACAAAATCAGGTGCAAGTAGAAAGAAATATGAAGGGTAAAAAGAAATCACAGGAAGTATAAGGAACTAATCTAATTAACACTAACCTCAAATGTGTAAGACAGAAAGAAAACAGCATGCTAGGGAATATGTAGAAAAGTTACCAGTCCATCTGATGCAGATAACATAAAGAAACCTTTGCTAGGCATTTAAAGAACTGACTGAAGCACTCCCATAGAGAAATGGAGGAGCAGTGGAAAACAAAAAATTATCTTTAAAAGCCAGGGACTCATAGACCAGCAGCATGAAGGAACACAACTGCATGACGAATGTATAAGCCCGTATAGATTCATAAGTTGTTGAGGTACATTCTCAGTGTGATGGGGCACAACTAATATTTCCTGGCTGCCAATTTACTTAATGTGGCTTTAGTGCTTCTTGATCTGTGCTGGAGTTTCACTTCAGCATTTACTTTTCTGGTACAGACTGACTCAGGTCTCTGCTGGAGCTGGAAGCACAAACCAGTGTTCCAATATACAACGTCTATGTGCTACAACTCTTCATATGGAAAATAACTACATTATATTTCCCCTATGAAAAAATAAATATTTTTATAAAGACTTCAAAATTAATAATACAGAGATAATAGACATAATATTTGACCACTTAAGTTCTATTAGCTAAATGTTAGATAACAGTATATGCTACTAAATGTCAGAAGTAGTTGTCCTAACCACCTATTCCATGTGAGAAATTGGGTAAGATTTAAAAATTGTAAATAAAATATCATGTCATTACAAGACTGAGGGTACAAATTATCAGTCCATCAATTTCTCCTTGTACAAGACAAACTATAAAAAAAGCACTAGCACTTGGTAGTCCACCCTTTTCTGACACCCCACATAAACCTGTTTTACAGTAATAGAGAAAACCCTTAGGATGACAAAGCTCTGCATCAGTCACTGGTTCACTAATAATGCTCAAATAAATCTTCCTGAGAGCTTCTATATGCCTTTCTTCATATGCTATAGCTCACTCTGCTTGTATAATAATATAATAAAAGGTGCAGTTATATATTTTTATAGGCCTGATAAACAAATACTTCCATCTCTTAATACATCCCAGAGGTCTTTGCTTAATTTTATACTTCCTTAGTTAACACAGCTGGTGGACAGTGCACCAAATTTAAAAAAAAAATAAATACATAAACTTATGTTATAAACAATCTAATGAATTGTTAATTAAACATAACTACTTACTCAGGATGAAGAAAGACTTTCTTTTCTTGATTGCACTTTGAAAAGAAGCATAACTACCATGTCACAGAAGAGGTACCACAAGAAGATTGCCAGATTTGGCCATCATGAATAGATCTGACATAGAAAAGAGAATTTATAATATTTCCTCTCCAACACATCAGTCTTTACTGAACAGCTTTTACCTTTCTTTCTATCACTCAGTTATGGGAGGGCTTATATTTTCTTTCAGAACAAAGAAAGGGCCACTGAGACACCCCCATGTAACATATCCAGTCACACATGTATATAAAACATCGCTTCTTTTAGGATCAATGAATAAACTGTAAAGCCAGCAGAAGTTCTATCAATTTGTGATGACTTTCTGTCTCTAACAGAAGATGTTAATTGTTCAGAAATCTTTTCCTAACCCTTCTACAATCCCAAAGCACCTACACAGCAAAGAGAGAGGCAATCTGCAACACTTGTCAGTGCTTGAATGTTACATCTTATTTTTTGTTCCTTATCCAGGCTAAAATATAAGCAATGGAAAGAGAGATGTCTACTGATTTTGTAACCTAAAAATCAAGCAAATGCTGTGTAAAGCTATGCTTCATAAATAAACTTGTATTATTTCCCCATCTAGAATTTAATTTTCAAGAAGTTTATTGAATAGGAAGTTACACAAATCTTGACAAACTTAATACATCAACTTTGGCTGTTTAAGGAAGTTATTATAGTGACAATGGTTTAGACTGTTGTACATTCTCCCAACTGCAACATCCTGGAAACATTCTATACTTCACCTATTGTTATACCTACACAAGTTTTCCATTATTCACACTTACAAACAGTTCAAACCTAGTATCTCCTACCTATGCAAATATAAAACCTGTTATATTTACTTGCTAGAGCCACCAAACAATTTAGCAGTGTAGGGGGTTTTTTTGTTTGCTTTGGTGTATTGTCGTTTTTGGTTTTTTTCCTGGTAAAGAAGCTGATTTGAAAAGTAACCCAGGGAGGTATGGAACACAAGAGTACAAAAACATAATAGTTTCACCAAAAGACCTTTTTGTTGTGTGGCAAAGAACAGCTGGGAACAGATTCCTCTTACAGATGCAAATTAAATTGGCCAGGTTTGTCTCCAAGACTATAGTAAAGGTAATATGGTCTGTGGACTAGGGCCATTAAGAGAAGACACTTTCATTCCATTTTGATCCCAGACCCTCCCCAGCTAACAGGACAATTCATGCATCACAGTATCCGGCAGACAAGTTATTTACATAATAAGGTCATGCCTCAGAACTCCATGAGTTCCTCCCCACACATGCCAGGATGTAGGTAGGTACATAAGGGCACGGATTCCTAAAGTCACATTATTTCCAGGCCTCTCCTGATGGCCAGAATACTCAAGGAAACCTTACCTAGGAGCCCGTTCACTGCCAGTGCCTAAGGGATACATCATCAGCTACTGAGAAATGTCCCCAGCAGTTCTGATTCCAGCTCCAGCCCTTGCTGGACTTCTCTGACTCATCTATAAAAGGCCCTTCCTTCTTACATATGTAAATATAACACATGAAGAGAGCACTACTTCTCTTCTGAGCTACTTTTTAACCAACCTACAAAGGGAAAGCAACCTGCTTGTAGCCTTCCCTTTAGATCCTTCTAAACACAAACACACACAAAAAGAATCTCTTCTAAAAGCATAGGACACCCTGCAGTGCCTTGGCCCATATGAGCCTGTGTCTGGGTCAGTACTCTTGTCTAATACAAGACTCCTTTGTTGCACTTCCTAGGAGTTCTCCTCATGCAAATACCTTCCTCAGACCTCTCCCACTCACCACATTGGTAGCCCAGGGCCACAATGGAGTTGCTGGAGGAAAAATGGGAGAGTAGGAGCACAGTTGGAAGCCTGCCCACATTCTCACTCACCCCAGGGCCTGTGTACAGTGTTATTTATGTGCTGCCCAAAGCAGAGATGTGCAGAATCCTGGGGAAAAACTCAGAAACATGCAAACATAAAATGCCAGCTGTTCAGCTGCTGGGCCAAAAGCACTTGGAAAGTTGGGGGTATTTGAAGCCCATGGTGTTTTGCAGCTTCTGCTTTAGCATGTGGCAAGACAAATCATGCTGGCAGCTCCTAAACTTAGGCGTTTTATAGTCCCAACTGCCAAGCCAAGTCTATGCTGGAAGCTCTGCTGTTGAATGTGGCGGCGTGTGTGGCAAAAGCCACAGCCCCACAGGCTCAAGACTGGTGGGCACAATCTGAGGTTGCCACAGTCTGAGGCATATTCCCTGCTCAGGGAGAGTTTTTGGTTCATCCCCAGCATCCCTTGTACCTTAGTTTACATATTTCGGTTGGTTACTACATTACCTCATGTTCTGTATAAGGTTATGTTCTGGAAATTTCATTACAGTTCGGTTCCCTATTGGTTATATGTTAAACCTTGTACCCCCATTGGTTACTTTCCCCTGCTTGTATCCTCATAAATCCCCCGCTCTTCCTAAAACCTCGCCTTTGGTAGCTGAAACCTTCAGCTCTCCCGGACCCCTGCGCCGCCTCTCCTGGACCCCGGACCCTCTCCTACCTTCCCTGCTGCTTCTCCCGGGAAATAAAAGAGCTGGAAATCACTCCAAGGCCCTTCCCTCGGGTCTTTGTCCCTGTCTCCGCCTGCACCATCAGCCCGGGGCTCTCTCTATCACAGAGGAGCCAGCACTAACGAGCTGCCGGATGACGCCCTGTGTCTGGGGAAACTGCAAGCTGCAGCCCCCAAGAAACCAGGATCACTCCCAGAATAATGCTGAGTGGCCTCGAGCAGGCCCCCAGAGCCAGCGTTAGTTGAAAAGTCCCACTGGAGGCCACCACACTTGCATACAGGGCAGTAAAGCCAGAAAACATGTTACAAACCATAGAAAGACTTCCTTGTCAAGGATAAAAAAATATCTTCTTAAGTGCAAGCAGGTAGTGCTGTGCTGGCCTTGCAAAGGGACTATGTGACCTTGAAAGAAGTTCTATAGTCAGCAGCACTGCATGGATTTACCCATCCACTGAGAGAACATATGAAAAAACAAATACAAAAGAGAACATTGATAAAAAAGTTAGTCCCTTTGCAGTGACACTGGGATATTTCAGTCAGAGCACAGCCAAAGTATGCAAATGAAATTATTTATTTTTCTTATTGTGGGCAGTATAAACTGGTACAATTCTAATTGAGAGAACTTAGTCACAGGAAGAGACCACTCAAGATCTTTTCAGACGTATTTCTCTACTAGAGGTTATTTCCATGGAAGGACACATAACTCCGTAAAGTAACCTAAGTACAAACCATGTCTGTATTGATCCTTATAGGAAGTTGAAAAATAAAACACGCCTCAGTAAGAGGAAAGATAGTCTTTCAGACCATCTAATTATGCCAAACAAAAATTAAGTTACTCAGCTCCCCTCCTTTGTCTCTTTCAGTCCTGGCTTTCAAATTAGGAGCCACTATACATTACATTCTAAAATACGAGCCATGCACTCGGAACATGTTTGCTGTGTGATTATCCATCTCTGCTCAGGTGTGTATGACATCATGACATTCTATGATCACATAACTCAACTCGGATTCAGCAATTCAGAGCTTGCAGGACAGTGTGGGAGAAACTAAGTTATGGTGGAAGAGGAGATGATGGTCGATCTCTCAGTCCTGACTACTGGTAGCTAGATACTTGCGAACTTACCTCCCAGTGCCAGTTTAGATGCTGAGAGATCTCAACCTCCAGCTACAACTCCAGAAGGACATGACAATCTTGTTGGCCCTGTTATTGCCACCTTTTGTATCCTAGACAGTCTGAGATATTCATTGAAGCATTTCCAATCTGGGATGTAGCTCTCCAGCTCTTATTTCCAGATTAAAGTCCACACTGAGTCACAACAACCAAGGACCACACAATAAGGATACACTACTTTGTCTGCAGTCTCATCCTGCACTACAGTAAAGAGAGAAAGTCGGCACAAACCCTTGCTCTCAATATGCATTATTTTGGAACAAAAAAAAGAGATTTTAAAGGCTGTCGTTCCTTAAGCAGCTTGCCAATTTTTTAAAAAAATCTTTTTTAAATCCATCTGCCAGTCTGAAAGACACAAAATAACTTATGTGAGGCTTGGGGCAGGGAGCAACACTTGCATAGTCACTGCCTCTTAATTCTATCCTGCAGTGCTCTTTAGGATGCCTCATCTAGTTCCAACTCACTCATAACGTAAGTAGTTCCAGAAATTGATTCACAGACATGCTGCGCCTACACCTTAAATGAGTAGGTTCCCTAATAGAGAGTATTGATATGGGCCTTCCCTTAACATTCAGTGTGGAAAAAAAAGTGAACCCCTGTAGGTCCCTGTGAATTCCTTCTGGGCTCATTACACCTCTCAAGAAGAGCTGGTGAAGGTACTTTGCCAGTTGCTGGTCCACAGACAGACTGAGGCACTCTCTGCTGAGAAAAAGGATTTCCACTGTCCACATAACATTTTGCAGGCTCTCTAAGGACCTGGTTAAGGGAAGCTTGTTATTTGGCAGATATGCAAGATGTTTGATGTATGTTACAAAACATACCTCCATTCCTTAAGTCTGGTGTGCTTCCTTTCCGTCTCTCTTCTCCTCCCAAGTATGTGCTTATTCCACATTTCAGACTGCAGCCTCTTTGCAAAGCCCTTCTGGATCTTCTCTGCAAGAGGATTACTTCCATGAACCGTTATTATTACTTCAGAATAAACCTGTTGACCTTCCACATGTATTCTTGGATAGCTCTGTTACAACTGCTTTGCATGTATACATTCCATATTGAAAGGAAGGTGTATATTTCCCTGAGCTTTGAGCAGAGCACCCCTCCAAAGCAGCATGCCATGCGCGGAAGCATCCCGGCAGCAGTGGGAGATGGATGGTGTGTGCCATGCCATATGTCCTTTAGAGAGATGTGTTGGCAGAATCGCGTTGCTCCAAGGGGGTCTCTGGGAAGTGTGAGTCATCCAAACTGCCTGCACACACTGTGGAGGTGGGTGCCCCTGGGGTTTCACCCACAACATGCCAGATGGGGCACCCTACTGGCACCACTAGGCATGAGCCAGGGAAATGGGATCCCTAGGGAAGCCCATCAGTGCAGTACCAACATGCTGAGAACACCTGAAGTTATAGCAGACATTCTTTCAAGACTGGTGGATTGTAATGACTGATATTAATCCATAGGTGCTTTTATAGCATTTCATAAGACAATAATTGCACAGCAGAAAGAGTCAAACACCTTTTTCTTGGGCATTTCCCCAAGATGGTGATGATGAGCTCTAATGTCCGATAATGACAGAGTTCATCAGCTGCACATGCTATTTTTTAAACGGTCCTTCAGTATCCAAAGACTTTTGTCAATAAATGTTCTAAGATGACAATATGGTAGTTAAGATGGAAAATGGGCGTTTTTCATGGTCTTACGTGCTCCTAAAAACTTAAGCTATTCTATATATTTTTAATAGAAAATAAACTCACAACAGGCTTTGCATCTACAGGTGGCGAATGTGTAACTCTTGTTTTTTCTGTACCATAAGCATTGAACCTCAATCAGTTTTCTAGTGACTTGCTGTCTAACACAATGAATTAGTCACTTCTGGGATAAATGATGAAAGTTCTCTTCTGAAACAAAATAGTAGCATTCATACAAAATGGTATACAATGAGGACCACAGAAGAAACTGATGTACCCAGGCACTGCATGGATTTATTGAGGCTGATTTATTAATTTTAATCAGTCTACACTCAAAAATATCCTGACCTCTCACAATGTATAAGAAATTACTTTTATTTGGTTATCAAATAAAACATTAATTCAGGTCAGTTTTTCTTCAGATTTGTCAAAATAGTTTTATGACCTCATCAAGACTCTTAAAATATCTGAACACAGGTGTGCTGCACAAATCATATCAAAATTTCAGGAAATTCTTATATGGGAATTTGTCAGAGACATTAAATTTAATATAACTTTTATTGCCAAAGTACCACAGGGTTTAATATGGCCTGCTCAGTTCTTTAGCTTGACCTCTCACCATAAACACGACAGCACAAATAGCACAGCACTTATAAGCCTTATTACGGTATAAAATAAATAAGAAGAGAACACCTCATGTTATTCCCAGCAGTGCCTCTGTTGATAAAAGATGTCACAGCTAAATCTTGTTAAGTTTATGAAATCCCAGAGAAGCACTACATAGATTAGTAGCAATAAATATAGTTATTCTGTATACCAAACTATCCAGAAGTATTTTGAATGACTTAGATTAATTTAGGTTCGACAACATGAAAACTTCAAGTCATTTTGCTGGTTATACATGTTTTCTATCTAAGGTTTAAAGCAGTATTAAAGATTTAGCACACGGGCTGCAGTTCTTTTGCTGTTTTGACTCTATTATACCAGCTCCCGGGTCTCTCTAGGTCACCAGCAACTCAATGTCCATGTTTGTATACAAGATTTGATTAATTAATTGACTTCTGAATTTTTAACATATGAGAAAAACCCCACCATTATATTAATTGCAAACAAAAGTGAATCAATACTCTTTCTTTCCCAAGAGAGCTTTATACTATTACTCTACTTGTCTACCACTTGAGATGGCGATTACCCTCAGGAATTATGAGACAAAATGGTAAATCACTTCAGTTCAATAGACAACTTGTATTACATGGAACACCAGTTTGTACTTCAGTGCATATGAAATCTCTTACCTCTAGGGTTTTCATCCCCTATTTTTTCCAGTTAAACACAGAATACAGACTATGAAAAATGTGAGTCAAAATTGTGCTTTTAGGATCAAATATTTACTAATCCGACTATAAAATTCACAGCATGGAGAACTTCCCTATAAGTTATTTAATATTACTGATCACAGTGTTGTCTTTAAGTAAAATTTTCTGTCCCTTCCTTTGATCTCTGTTTAGATGGGTCACCTTTAACCCCTCTTTTAAATGCAGAAAGGTGCTATCAGGTGTGTTAAGCAGACGTTGGTTAATGTGATGTGCAGCTATCATCAAGAGTTAGCTTCAAGCATACAGAAAAAAATGCTTTTACTCATTCTGGAGAATATAACTAAATAAATTAAACAGTGATAACTCCGGGTATCCTGTAGCCACAGACAGGTGAAAAGGGGAAGAAAAGCATGGAGAGGGGCAGAAAAAGGCAGAGAAGATGGGCAGAAGAGAAAGGGAGTTCAGTGTCTGGCCTATAGTTACAGTTTAGTAATACAGGGGAGAGCAGGGTAGATGGACTGAAGAAGGTGAAGGACAAGGGGAAGAAAAGGGCTGAGATCAGTGTGTGGAGATGTGCAGGCAGTGAACGAGGGGCCAAAAGAGGTGGGCCAAAGAAAGGGAACAGTGAAAGGCAGGAAAGGTCAAAGCATGTCCAAAAAAGGCACAACTGAGCAGAGCAGGGGAGAGTTCAGTAAAGAGCAAAAAAGGGAAAAAACGGGCAAAGAAGGGTGAAAAAGAAAGGAAAATATGAAAGACAGAAAAGAAAGTCAGAGAAGAAGAGTTGAGATGGGCAGAGGTAAAAGAAGGGCAGAGCAAAGAACAGAAGGGTGGAGAAGGTCAGAGAAGTTCAAAAAACTTCAGAAGTCAGAGAAGGTTACATTCCCAATATCGGCACTAAGGGTGTACTAAGGAAATTCATCCTGTGATTAATCAGAGTTGCTTAAGGATCCATGATCAGTGCAGTGAACCTCATTTCCCTCAATAACAGACACATATATATGCATTTTTCAGTCTGAATGGGTAACATGGGAGTTTTGCTCTCCTCTTTTCCTAGCTTGCTGCTTTTGCTCTGGGAACAGAGGATTCCAATTCTACTCAGGCCTGTCACAGCAAACAGTTTCCAAACCATCTGCTATCTAATAAAACAACTCATCTAGACAAACCCCAATCCAGGCAACAAATTTGATATTGTACTTGAAGTCACCATAAGCATTAACAACCTGCCATATATAAAACAAAATATTTCACAATCAAAAGACTACACTGAAAGAATACTAAGACTGTAATGCCAAGTACTCAAATCCTAGGCAAAAAGCCTGTATCCAGTTCTCTATACACTACCAATTTTTAATTTCATAAAGGCACTTTTTATTCCCCTCCTGTGGTATGAGTGTTTCATTCAGTGGGTAGTGTGGGGCATACAATACAGATGAATCAGGGCAGAGCAGTGAAGGTTGCTGTCCATGCCTCATTTGTGCCAATGCTGTAAGGAGTTAATAAATGGAGCTGGACACAGAAAAGAAATGAGGGTTTGGTAGTGAAGACAACTGAATGTTACTCTGGAGAATTGGATTCCAACACCATCTCTGCCATCAAGCTCCACTGTGATTCTGGGCAAACGTTTCACAGATGGCTACTAATTGTGTCTTTCTCATTTCCTGCATGCTCAGTGGGCAACACCTGAGGCCAGATTCACAGAAGTACTAAGCATTCAAACTGTATTTGACAGAAGAGACTTTCTGATGGAAACACTACCATAGACATTTGATGATTCTGAAAATTCAGATCATGCCTCTTCCAACAAATGTTTGACTGAGAGTTTTGGTCATAATCTCCTGAAGAGTCAACCATGTATTTGTGAAACAGAGATAAGGCAGTAACTTTCCTTTGGGTATCATTATGATACATCCATTACAGTTTATAAAGCACTTCAAGACCATAGCCCTTTAATACAAAATTCCCACTACAACACTGATGATGATGATGCAGAGTATTTAGTGAAAAGTTGCAATGAAGTGCACTAAGTACAACATTTGGCTATATAGTGGGGAGGATTAAAAGTACAAATACATGCACTGAACAACCAACAATTTCATTGCTATGTAAGACCCCTGAGAAAATAATGTGTGACTTGACAGAAAAAACTAATTTACAGGAGAACTACATAGCAAAATAGATTACTAATAGAAGGCAATTTTAATACTGGTGTCTCCTACTTTCGAAATATTTCTTTTTTTGCAATCCTAACATTCATATTTTCTGACACAATTTGTGCTTACATGAATCCATATACATTATAGAAAGATTTCTGTCAAATTTCATAACTTTGTAACAGTTGCCTTGGCAACTAAATTTAAACAGATCCTCTGGCTGCTCTCTCGACCCTTTCTTTCTGAAGCTGTTTTGAAATCTAGCTTTTCAATACTCCTCAATATCCTTTTGCTCTGAAAATGAAAATATACCAAAGAGCGCAGCAACAGAGCTCCTATTAGATTATGGGCAATTTCTGTCCCTTGTTGTACAGTTCATAAATCGGGCTTTCTGATAGTAAAAGTCACACTGGTTTCCTGTTTTCACCTAGTCCACTTTAAAAATTATTTATGAAATTATCCACAACCCCTATTTGAACTGACAAACAAGAATGGAATTTTATCTCTATTTTTTAAACCTTGCGAATGAAGTCTAATTTTTTTTTGTGTGTGTGTTTACAATTTGTGCATGCTGTCTTTCTACACTAATGATCAATAAATTCAAGATTAATATTCCCAGTATGACTTATCCTGATCCTGTTGATGCACTAGTGGCTATACCTTGATCTTCCCCTTTTCCTTTTATGATCAAATCACAAATTGGAGCCACCTCAAGGCTGCTCTAAATTGTGCTCAAATGCAGCAAAGTAAACAAAACCCTGCTGGACTCTAGGATTTACTCTACACATTTTTTCCCATCTCCCTGCTCCCCAAGGTGTCATCTGACACATATTTCATATTGCAGGCTGAAAAGAGCAGTGAAATCAGACAGCTCTCTTGGCATGATGCCACCAAGGGATTTTCCTCCCTTCAGCACACTCCCTGGGCAGAAAGCTGTGCCAGCTGCCCTGCTGCTCCGACCTGCAGAAACAGTGCAAAGCAGCATGGAACAAGATAGAAGATCTAGGCCATGACACCCTTTTGAAGAAAGCAATGACTCCCATTCTGTATTTCATATCTATAAGGTTTCAGATTAATGTTTTTTCAAAACCACAGCTCTCAGGTTGAGGAAAATAAAGAGTTTTGTGTTCCCTTGCCTTTGCCTGCAACAGGCTAAAGTTCAGGGACTTAGAGCCCACAAGACAAATGGGCAAATAGCAATAGATAACAAATTCACATTTGCAAGAGTTGGTTAAGCATTTTTCATTGTGCCACCAACAGCAAGAAATACCATAAACAGTTCCCTCATCTAAGGTATTTTTTGAATGCTAATGTAAAGTTCTTCCTACAGAAAGAGAACCATGGTAGGTTACATGAGTTTATGTCTGAATAATTACATTTGCAGGCTATTTTAAACGATATCAGGAAAATTTTATGAGAAACTCAACAACTGAAATTTCCACTGATCATGGTTTTCACCAAGTGGCAGTTTCAGAAGAAGCACCGTGTGAAGAACTGTCAGTTTTCATTTGAGTTCTGCATTAGAAGGATGCATTTGGAATGATAAACTGTAAATTACAGCAAACTAGAACAAAATTTCATAAATCTTAGTTATATTAACTAATGCATGATTCCGACATGTTTAATACAAGAAAATCAATCAAACTCAGCTCCAATTAAGCTCAGCTACTAAATCAAGAGCTGCCATTGTCAGAAACGGTGTTTGGTTTTGAAGGTCTGAGTTAGAATTCAAAAGAAGTTTTAGCATATGGCATCTCATGTGGAAAAGGAAATCCTTGTGGCCTGGATACACTGTGAAAGGGAAGCCCATGTAGCTAAGAAACACTGAGCAAATACTATTAAGATACAGCTTATGCATATTTAAACTGCAATTCAAATCACTTCCATCTGATTTCATTTCTGTGGCTTGAAGTATGTCTCATTATGGCCTTCTACCTTCTGAACAACTTGTGCTCTACTGCTGAAGTCACATGCTGAGTGAGAATATGATCGATGGCCATTCTGGCCGTGGAGGTCCATACTTGTCAGTGGCAATGCTGAAAGATGTATTTCATTCTGAAGAACTTCAGTAAGAAGCAAACAATATATGCTATATGCAATTTTGAGTTTGCATTTGATATCTGTCTGACTCTCTACACACAGAGACCAAAAGCCATGTGAAACAAAACAGTCTTTAGAGCCTTTTTTCTAATCAAAGGGCAAACCTGTACACTTTGATTCATTTCCCATTCAAAGTGAAAAATTAATTTATTAAAAATGAAAATCAAGTACTATAGTATCTCTAAAGAAAAATGGAATCATGGATGTATTGGCAACAAGTCTTCCCCAGATTTACATATACTTACAGTGAAAGTGGCAAGAGATTCAAAATTCCATCTGCAGCATTTCAGATTCTTATATATGGTCCTTAGAGAGAAACAAATGGAAGTTCTGTGCTCATCTACCAATCGTAGTAGCCTGTGACACAAGTTTCCATGATACAATGCCTGATCTCCTTCATTTACCACAGTTTAGTACTGTAGAGTTTAAAATGATAAATATACTTAGTTTTAGCTTGATGCTCACATTTGTACAACAGACTTGTATCCATTTCACACATATCTATGTTTCACCAATGAGAACAGGGCAAAACCACCTCAGTACACCCACATACATAAGCTTTGCTGTAGCAGAGTGTTGTTTCAGCTGTACCTCCTCTAGTGCTGGCTTATCTTCATTTACCTAGAATTTAACATTTTATTCCACTCCCACATTTTAAAATAAGACCCTAAACTTTACTTATAGCTTTCCACATTTAGAAATGGAGTTCTGTATCACCTTTAAGTATTTCTGCTTGGCTACAGGAAGGATTTATCTAAATTCCTTCTGGTTGTCAAAATCTTACAGCAACAACTTCCTTTGATATTATTTCCTTTTATTATGAGCTTCCATCCTAAAAGATAAGTGGGGCATACAAGAAATTGAGGCAGACATGCATGTAGTCAAATGATAATTGTCTTTGTATGCACTATAGCCCTCACTTAGACACAGTTCTTTCCCAGATGAAGGAGGAACATTCTCAGGACAGGGGTTATTTGCTGGGATTTCACACCATGCTAACACACTCCTACTACTTTTTTTTTGCTCTTGCTCCAGTTACTAGGAAAGGGAGCTGCTAGGCAAAACAGGCCCAGACAAGTGTACCAGCAGAGTTTGCATCTAGTTATGTCCACCAGATTCTGCAACACTTCGTATTGTTTCCTCCTAATGTTGGGCTTTCTGAACAGAAGACTAGAAGGCTGCAGTTCAGCCTCAAAGTTTTTGTTAAGGCAAAACAAAACCTGATAGTTAAAAAAATAAAGTCACACACAAGAACAAATTAATTTAGATTCACAAGGATGCAGCAATGTTTTATACTTTAAATGCAATATGATGCCAAACCAGCATGCTTTCATAGTGCCAGATACTACTTAGACAGATTTTAATGTAACCTTTTTGGATCAACTTTTGTTATGTTTGATCACCAACACATTACTTCCAGCCAGTGAATTTTCACTACAAAATACTACCTTCCAATATGCTCTCTCCACCAAATAATAAATTACCAACTCAGCACTAATCAGCACAAGCTAAAAAGAAGGTAACAAAAAATGTGCTATATGTGGAGTCTAAACATCGCCATTTTGGAGTTTTGACATACTTCTGAACAGTAGTGTTGATCTGTTGGAAGGTAGGAAAGATCTGCAGAGGGGTCGAGACAGGAAGGATCGATAAACCAAGACCAATTATATGAGGTTCAATAAGGCAAAGTTCTGGGTCCTCCTGCCCTTGGGTCACAACAACCCCATGAAGCTCTGCAAGATGGGGCAGATTGGCTGGAAAGTGGCCTGATGGAAAAGGACCTGGACTTGCTGGTAAACAGCCAGCTGAACATGAGCCAGTGTGTGCCCAGGTGGCCAAGAAGGCCAATGATGTCCTGGCCTGGATCAGCAATAGTGTAGCCAGCAGGACCAGGGCAGTGATTGTCCCTCTTTGCTCAGCAGTAGTGAGACAACACTTCAAATCCTGTTCAGTTATGGGCCCCTCACTACAAGAAAGACATTGAGGTGCTGGAGCGTGTCCAGAGAAGGGAAGGGGCTGAAGCACAAGTCTTATGAGGAGCAGCTGAGGGAATAAGAGTTGCTTAGCCTGGAGAAAAGGAAGCTCAGAGGAATTTTATCGCTCTTTACAACTACCTGAAAGAAGGTTGTAGTGAGGTGGGTGACAGTCTCTTCTCCCCAGAAACAAGGAATAAGAGGAAATGGCCTCAACTTGCACCAGTAGAGATTTAGACTGAATGCTAAGAAAAATTTCTTCACTGAAAGGGTTATCAAGAATTGGAACAGGCTGCCCAGGAAAGTGGTGGAGTCACCATTCCTGAAGGTACTTAAAAAACATGTAAACGTGGTGCTTATGGATGTGGTTTAGTGATGGACTTGGCAGTGCTGGGTTTATGTCTGGACTCTGTGATCTTAAAGGTCTTTTCCAACCTGAATTGTTTTATGATTTTAACCACAAACCACGTGTGCTGCTCTCTAGGTTCCCATGTTTGCAACCCAAAAAGTACACATCACTTGAATATAAGCTCTGTTGACAAGATTTCATCACGCTAGAATTAACAGAATTTCCAGAGCAGATAGAAACAATAAAGCCTGACAACTTTTTTTATTTAGAGTTTGCATCCTCAGGAAATGAAGCATAACAATGTTTATGTCGATATTTCATATTCTGCGTTCACTCAGATTCAAGAATCCAGGTTTCCCTGGCAACCTCCATTGTTTTCCTCCACAGGTTGCTTTAATCTACCTTCACCTTGGCACTTGTGATACAGTGCAGCCAGCACAGCTGGGACAGAGCTGTGCTCACTTGTGCTGCCACTGCCACAGCCCTGACCTTCAGCAGGCTGCAGAGCCCAGCAGCAAAGGAGCAGGGCTCTGAAACCTGCCCTTGCCTTTTTGGTGGAAGCCAAATTAATTTTCACAGATCTTTTTCACAGCTTCAGGTTGTCAAACCACACAGCACCAGCCTGGGTTAAATTGCATCCAAAGCAACAGCAGCTATAGACCAGCTCTTTGATACAGCTGGCAGTCCATTTAAATGAACTGATATTCAAGAGCTGAAGGGAGGGAATTTGAGAGAGTGACAGACAGACACAGGGTGAAGTCTTTGCTTTCAGAGGAATTGCCATAATGTGTCTGAGCAGGTGGCAACAATGAGAAGAAAAACCTATAAGAAGAATATGAATTTAATTTCTATCTCAAGCTGTTAATAGTAGCTGAGGCCCTTTCACAGCTGAACTGGCATTTGGATTGATCAGTATTGACAGCTTGTTTACTGGGAAGATCTTAAGAACTAGAAGTGCTCACCAAGTAGCTTAAGCTTCTTCTTCCAACGCAGGGAAAATACAGTGAGGGGGAGGCTAGATCCTTACACTCTGCTGCTGCAAGAGGAAAAGAAAACCTTTTACTTTCTGGTTTTGCATTGAATTGAGAAAATTTGACTTGCTAATCTTTTATACGTTGGCATTCTTTCATCTTCTTGAGAGATAAATATTTTTAATCAGGCAATTCCCTTCAGGATAACAGTGATTCAAATTATACTGATGAATGATACCAATCAGTTATTAGGCATGAAAAATGTGTATGTCAAACCCTAACAATGTTTATCCTAACAAAATGCAAAGCTTTTTTTCCCTTCTTAAAAAAACCCCAACCTCTAATAGTTTTTTTTCTATACCCAAGAGGGCTTTTTTTCCTTCAAAGGTTAGAATAAAACCAGCAGCTAACTAGTGAGTCCTGTTTGCAGGAGAACATCATTAAATGTTCTAATTAATCAAATTAATGGGAGATACCATGCCATATCTCTGCACATATATAGATGATATTTTCAAAGGCTGCTTTTTAAAATGGAAAATTAACATTAAATAGCACCGCTGAATTTAAAAACCCTAGACATGGTTGTCTTGTCTTCCTCATTATTTTGTCAGATATCTATCTTGACTCAGACAGCATCTGACTTCTAAGGATTTTAAATGATCAGAACATCAGGGCCTCTCCCAGGGGAGTTCAAGCACAGAGCTCTGCTTCTCTCTGTCCCTTATCCCAGGAGTCAGACTGTGACCCTTGCTGCAGAGGAGGTGGCTTCAGTAAAATAGGACATCCAGCAAAGCTGCTCATCCCTCAGCTTCTTCGTGCAGCAAGGGAATGCCTGGACTACACCAGGAGGTTTTCACTAGCAAACACAATGCCACGGAAATGGCTGCACCAGGGCATCTTAGCGGTATCTGACTATTTCACAAACCAGCTAGAAATTTGCAGTGGACTGCTGCAGAAAAATGTTGTAATGAGAAGACAGTGATTTCAAGCAGAACCTAGGGTACAACCAAAAATCTTGCTTGTAGAGATCCATATACCAGCAGAAGTAACAGCTACATAACTTGAGTGTATGCTTTGTTTGCTTTTAACTTGTTCCTGTGAAGGAATGGACAGCTCTCAGCAGATCTCAATGGCTGTTGAAAAAACTTAGCTGACGAATTCGTGATGGAGGAAGATGTATGTAGTTCCCGTCTAGGATCGTGTAGGACACAATCTTCACACCTTGGCTTTCCTTTAGATGAAGCAGCACACCTATACACAACATTCCTCATTTCTGACAGCAGAAAAAATGAATGTTTACTTTTAAGAAATTCTAATGAAGTATTCAGAGACCACTGTGCTGACAAATTTCATCATGGAGAGGAGCCACGTAGCATGATCAGCTTAAAGGGATTCTTTGATGTTGGTTCCCACCATTAGAAGTGACTTAAGGTTATATCACTTTTCCCACTACTTCTCTTGATAACAGAAGGGACATAAGATTGCTATCACCTTTCATACTTTCATTCTTTATGCAATAAACACAATCAGCCTCAAGTCTCTTTGCCTTACTGAGAACCCAAAAGAACCTACACACCCTTTGTGAACAAAGGAATTCATGATGTGCATCAGGCTGTCCACAGGCTTCTGTCAGCTATCATACTTCCTTCAGTTAGGAGGAAAAAAAGACCAAAACTAAACAATGCAACTCTAATTGGCCAATCTGCTTGTTCTGAGGATAACAGATGATCTGTAACACAGAGCTGGAAAAAATACACTGCAAAATCAAGTACCAGACTTGTTTGTTTCAGTTGTGCTCAGCATGGCCTGCTTTCCTCATGGGACCAACATTAGCAGTCTGACTTAGGAAGTCCCTTGTTCTTCACCTGCTGTTCACAGAAGACTTGTCCCTCCCCATCACCACAGTCACAAGTAAAAGTGAAATGCTCTATGAAAACCAGTTTGACAGTTGCCATTACTTCAAGCTCCCTCTCAAGAGAAACAAAACTGAATGTTAGATCTCCAGTATTCAAGGAAAGAAAGACATTTTAATTGGTGTTCTCACTCAAACAAAGCTCAGTAGATAATGAAAGTTGTAAAAATCTACAGAAGAAATGACATTCTGAAGATAAGTCAGGAAGCACGTTCAATACCCAAACAACTCCCTACAGAAGGGTGATAGAGGACAAATAATGCTCGTCTAGATTAAGTTACTTAAGTTACAGTAAAATTAAGTCATTTTTGTAAACAGAAAATTCTTATCATTAATATGCAATATAAACAACTAAAGCAAAAGATGATGCAGCTCTAAATTATTGGCATAACATTGACTTTACAGCTACCTTCTTTGTCATCATGGAACTAACCATATCGTTTAACTCCTGGATGCAGAAGTCATTTTTACACAACAATTTTTATTTTATGCACAATATATCTGGTGTTGAAGACAGAAATGCAATACACAAAATACACACAGGAATATATTTTACTTAACAGTCATCTGAAACATTGCACCTTCATAATAAAACCCCAGAAAAGCTTCCAAGTTTGATTATCTACACAAGAGATATGTGTGTTAACAGGGTTTCCTCAGAAGACATGAATTGGAAGGTGTAGTTCAAAGGAATGCATTTGGCACAAAGAAGTAGTAAAGGCAATTAAGAAAAATTCTTGCTCGGAAACATTTTAACCTAAAAGAAGTGAAGAAATACCAATCCTGTGCACAAAGTTCATTTCCCAGCAGTGGGTAAATGCCTAATCCAAATTGATTCTGGCCAATATTTCATGCTTTAATCAACAAATATATGTTGCAGAGAGCTATCTGGGGAAATTTAAAAAAAAGAAAAGGCAAAACATAACAAAACATGGGTCCTGATCTGATGCCATGAAGGATATTCATTAATGCAGCAACAGATGGTTAATCTGCAGACTTAAAATATGTCAACTTCATTTAATTAAAAGTCAACATTATTATAATATTGCCATCATGAAATCAGGTTCTGACAGTATGCCAAATTTTATTGTTGTTTTAGTTTTAAACAGAAACTTTTTGATGAGGAGAAACACATTCACCACTTCTGTGAACACTCATATGTCTCAGTAAACACAGAAAAACTTCTCCTGCAGGCTCCCTCCTGCAGTGGCTCTGCCATGCACAGCAGGATTTTTGATCCCTCTACTCCTACACTCAGCAACATTTCAGGCTGCAGCAGGTTCTGGAGCCAATACAGATACACTGCTACTGGTGAGCAAGATAACTGGTGCTGTGTCAGATCGAATAACTCATCCATCACCCTGCAATTTGCAGGGTAAATACACAGCAGTCTAACTCTAAGTGAGGTTTAACTCACTGTAGGGGTATAAATAACTGGCTTAAGTTGCTTGTAAGAAACTCAACACAAGGATGCACCTGACATCGGGTAATGCTCATTCTTTAGCATCACCTGCCACCTAATATATTTTACTTAGAGGCATGAGGGGTAAATACTAGTGATGGCTGTCAGCACCAGATAGAGCAGTCATTACAAAACACCACACCACCAAGTTATCCTGATCTCAAGCCCATTATATGACTCTAGTTTTGCCTGAGACTTCTCAAATATTTCATTAAGGAACACCTCATTTTGTCCCCTAACTTTTCTGGGTTTAAAATCCAGATGGCATGGACTACCATTGAGAGATGTCTGCTTGAGCTGCGCTGCACTGCACTGCTGTTTTGCAGGAACTTTATCTCAAAAACATCTTGTCCTACCACAGAAGACTCTAGATTTTAATGGGAGAAGAACATGAACTGCAGAGCCCAGCAAAGAGCAAGCACTTGGCACCCACTGGTAGTAGAGGAGAAAGGAATCAAATCTTGATGTGCACGCACTGGTGCCAGCTGGTTAGGTGTTGCAAACCCTGCTATAAAAGTACCAGGGCAAAAGACAAGTAAAGTCTCATCTGGTTAAGGACTACCATGCTCTGAGGTTTGGTACAGACCCAGTTCTGTCAATAATATGAAATACCATTTTAGTGGCTTGGATTAATTTGTCCCAAGAATAAAAAACAATGTAATAATTTTATCTGGAGGAAAAATAAAGCATTTTTCCTGTCTTTAGCTAACACCCAATAGTTCTGAAGTATAATGCCTCTGACCCACAAATATAAAGTAAGAAACAGCACCACCAGAACCTACTGGGTCAGGAGCCATGGTATGAGAGCTTATATTTACATTCCAAGAAAACACCTATAGGCAGTGTTTTAAAACCATTATAAGTGTGTGGTCTGCAGAGAGATTGTGAAAAAAAATCAGACTGCTGTTTTGCTGTATGTTCCCAGACATCAAACAAGGAGCTAAATTCCTGACCGTCACATCTGCATAACTACCCAGCAGCCATCTAACCCTTCGCTAGCCCCTTTGGACAGTTCCACAGCTGCTACAGCAGCAGGGCTGGACCAGGGGTCAGAGAGGATGACAGAGTCAATCACACAGATGCCAGACTTGGAAATAAGCAGCCAAGGCCTATGCTTTGTGGCTCCTAGGCACAGCTTTTAGCTGAATGCAGTGTCTGAATTCAATCAACAGAGCAGGCAAATTTATGGGAACAAATTCACCACTACCCTAGTACAGAGGTGTACAATGAAAATGAATGACACAGCATTTACATGTGCCTCAAGATATTAAAGAATGCTAAGCAGAACTTAGTAAATTCTACCAAAACCTGGTAGATTCTAACTTCTTATCTATGTTTTAGTAACTCTGCCTTTTTCTTCAGAGTTCTGGACCTTACTCCTTGGATGCACAGAACAGTGACAGACACATTCAGAAATATCAATATAAAAAATGCACTAAAGTCTTCAAAGCTGAAGGCAGAAATGGCCTGCAGAGTTGTCTTAGCAGTTTGTAGTGCCTATTTTAATTAGAGACTAGCTCAGTCACTCCAGATGCCTATCACAAATCTCAATGCCATGAGAAACATGCAAGTTAAATACATAGGTGGTAAGAAGGCAGACACTGGCAAATGCTGGTATTGCAAACCAAGTGGGAAGACAGAAGATGTAGGGAGCTAATGCATTCCTGACTCCTACTTCCCATATGCAATCTTGGTCAAGTTTGCTGTTAACAGGTGTGGAAAAATGGCTGTGCAAAAGCCATACCTCTTAGGTAATCACATCCTAATCCACTTGAAGCTGTAGTATGATGTAGACATTTCTGCTGTTATCAGTGGACACAAAAACATCAGTGGAAATCCAATGTACAGAACTACAGGCAAAACATATGTCTAAACCTAACAGGAATCTAACAACCCCATCCCGAGTTCCCTGAAGTCCTATAAGAGTGGAATTCAATTGGATTGAACTGTGACAGAAACATATTTTCTAGTAGAAAAATATACAATGAACCCATATTCTCTCTATTGTAGGTTGTGTGCTAATTAGCACAGAATTTCAGTAAATGTGATGTGTTGCTAGATACAGACAGGTATTCAACTTTTCCTGACATTCACAGTAGTAAACCTGATGTGAACACTAATTAGGAGTAATACTGCTGATTGCTCACAGAAAGTTTTATTTCCATAAATTATTTCTCCTTTTTGTAGTTGAATTTTCAACACTGATTTACTTCAGTGTAAAAAAAAAATCACCCATTCTTAATAGTTTATTTTGCCAAGATAATGAAAAAAATATCATTTTCATAGAGACAGCAGATGTTTACATCAAAACCTCACTGAGATACCTTAGTAACTGCCTGTTGTAACTACATAATGTCCTGATGCTTGAACACTTTTTCAAAGAATAAGAGTCCAAGGACATCTCCAGCAAAAGGACACTTTAGTTCCCAGAGCACTTCAGGATACATCCCAAGTACGTCACTAAGCCAAGGAAAGAAGAGTGAAGTTACAGGAAAATGTGAAATGCTTACAACATGATCCAAAGGTCACTGGGATCAAAGAAGACACTCATAATGACTTCAGCCAACTTTGAGACTTGACCATAGTCACTCAGAAAAGGACACCAAGGACACATTCAAAGAACTACCAATTAATACATGCAAATGGTTGAAATAGTCAGTACTGCACAGTGGTAATACACTTTCACTCTCACAGTATCTCTCATTAAAATAAGTATTAAACTCTCACAACTCCAATAAATTCTAAATATGATAAAAGGACATCATATTCAAAGACAAAACATATGCTTATTACCTGATATTTTTAGATATCACAAACTTCACTTTCCAGTTCAAATCACTTATTTTAATCCTAACTAAAAATAACAGACTTGACAATGCCTCTGCTAGCATGACAAGTAGTCTAGACATGGTTAGATAATAGCATTCACCTTTGACAGTCCCCTCTGAGGTATTAAACATTTGTTATTGGTTTAATGAATTCCAGTCAAATAGTGCTTTATGTCAGTCATGCCAGTTAATAAATTCCAAGACGTTTATAACTATAAAGACCAGATTAGTCCTCAGACACCTGAATTAGCATACATTATGAACATACATGTTATTGACATATGGAATAGAAACATAATTGATTGAAACATACTGCAAAATTCTCTTTATGCTTCCACAAATACAGGCAAGTAACAGTTACATTTGTTATGACAGATACTTTAATGAGCAAGTCAACATCAAGACATTTTTTGCCCTTCCAAAAATCTTCAGTCTCGCAAAACATATTTAAAATTTTCCTATTTAGCATTGGGTTATCCTCACATGTGAACACCTTTGATGAGAGGCAATTCTTGGTAGCACTTGAAGCCACAAGTCCACCCCACATTCCTCTTCATCTTGAAGTATTTCCTGAAACAGTCTCTCTTTTCCTCAAAATCCCTCTATCCTTAGTTTTCTAGAATATTGGCTTTCTTAAACTACACCAAGTATCTCTGAATAACACGCATCCTTTAATAAAGTGAAGATACAGTACATTTTCTTACAAGTGCACCAATACGCACTGTAAAGAAATTTTTTACTGAAAAAAAATTAAAGAAGGCATGCCATTTCCAGGATATGTACTTATCTAAGCCTTGTCCTTCAGCTTTCATATATAATTTCAAGCCGTCATTGACTGGCAGAAGATTTAACAGCAAGGAAAGAAATAATGCCTCTGTGTGACTCAGCAGCATTCTAATACAGCAATATCTAAGTATGCTGACCCTAAACCTGCAAAGAGCATCTGTATTGACTGATAAGAGATCTATACAATCGTTGGGTCACAGATCATTCTACCTCAATGTTTGTTGCAGTAAACCCTGACAGCCTCAGCAATCACACTTTCCTGTTCCTACAATAAAAGGTTTAATATTGCCTAACACATTTATTCACTCCAGCCTTCCTTACTCCCCAACACGGCACATGAAAACCAGCAGATTTTATAGTATGGCTAAAATCAATGAGCGTATGGGCCTCCATTTAAGAAGGATAAATTAGTTCTCTGTTGATTACTTAGAGAAACATAATTGGTGTCCAGCTTCTGCAGAGCATCTGGGTTTCCCCTACCTCTCTTTTTCATAGCCAAGAGAAGGATCAAAATTCCTTTCTGTTTAATGACTCTGAAAGAAGGAGAACATTGCTGTGTTCTTGGAGAAGAAAGGAATCCAATTTATTCATGCTAACCTGACAAAAGTTTTGATTAGGGCTTCTCCTATCTATTCCAGAAGGGCAAGACAGGGAAATTAATCCACTGTAAATTTAACTGAGAAAAGCAGTCAGAAGTGATTTCCTACACAATATTTTGTTAATTTTTTTATGCTATCAAGAGAACTGATCACAGAGCTTTCTGTTTAGAGGGTCAAGGACAACTGAACTAGTACAGTGCCTGTGATGGACAGGAGTTGGTCCTCAATGTGATAGAAGTTCACTCATCTAAGACAGGGTAGAGATGTCTTACCCTTTTCAGAAAAGCTCTTTCAAAATATCCGTGAATGCTACAGGATCTAAAACATCAAGTTACAATCTGGTTCACAATTTAAAGGCTTGTGGATGAAAAAGAGATTTCCAGTCCCATAGGTGGTAAATTTTTACAAATGCCACTCTGTGGTTAATGATTATGACTTTTCCTTTTCCACATTTCATTACTTCTTTGTCCAAGAGTACCAGCATCAATCAAAGTACCTGAGGAGTGACATCACCTTGCTGGAAGTCTGTATTCCATATGGCAAGGAATAACATGCAGTTTCATGAAGTCTGGCACTCATGGCCACGCTCAGGTCCTACAAACTTCAGTGGTGTCAATGCCAGGAGAAAAAGCTGCCCTGTGGTTTCCTGCCAAGCTGGCCACAGCTTCTAACTGCCAAGAATTGCATCCAAAACACTGTACTGCAATTTACTACAGTCAGGAAAGGAGCTCCATACACCTTGAATTATGATGAGCCTGTCACCCTGGGATCACTCCAAGATAGTTCTGCACACCTGAATTTTTCCAAGCAGGCCATCAGACACCACAGACAGAGAATTCCAACCTTTTGGGTGCTAGCATGCACGAGAAAGACTGAGCCTCAGGGACATGATCACATTTGACAAATAGAGACTTATCTGCATTGGAGAGCTGCTAGACAATGCTTGCATACTAAGGGGATGGCAGCAGGAATGCTGCAAGCCTGGAGATGTACATCATCAGGGTGGAATAATTCAGGGCAATCTGCTCTGACCACAATATGAAGAAAACACTGATGTGCCTCCCCCTGCTGTGATCAAGCCTGCTCAGAGCCTTATTCAGACACGGTACCAACAGAGCGGGTTTTGACCTCGCTGTGAAGATAATATCCCCCTCCTCGTTCTCCTGAACATTCTCTTTGTGGAAGCAAAAAGAAATTTTCCCCTTTACACAGTGTCCTGCTGTGTGGTACCCTGAGGTCAGCATGCCAGCATGCTCTGGATCTAAATGGCCTGATTTTTCCTACCAGCTCTACCCCCTCCCTCTGTCACGCTTCAGAGGTTTCAATAATAATAACAACACCAAAATAGAGAGCAAAATATCCTCCAGGAGACAGTTTAAGCACCTTTTAAATACTTATGGTTATGGAGGCTGAGGGGAGACCTTATTGCTTTCTGCAACTACCTGAACAGAAGATGGAGGTGGCCTCTTCTTCCAGGTAACAAGTGGGAGGGTGACAGGAAATGGCCTCAAGTTGCCCTAGGGAAGGCTTAGATTGGATATTAGGAAAAATTTCTTCCATTGAAAGGCTTGTCAAGCATGGAAACAGGCTGCCCAAGGAAGTGGTTGAGTTACCATCCCTGGAGGTATTTAGAAGTCGTGTAGATGTGGCACTTAGGGACAGAGTTTGTGTGGGCTTCGCGGTCCTGGTTAATAGTTAAGTTCAGTTTTGAAGAGATGACATCATTCTAACTTATGCTTTCCCTGAATAATTTATCTAGAACAACAACATAAGTTTAACAGTCTAAAAAAAGGAACAAAACTAATGCTGAAAACACTAAAACACAACTATACAATTTGATAACATGAATTGCAAGCTATTTGGTTCTTATGTATTACTCCTCAGGTAAAAACCCCATGAATATATAATGCAGCTAATACTTTTGGGGCTTTTCCACACAGGATAACTTTTACGTAAATAGGCAAAAACATTAGCATGTACCACACTATTTCCTCATAACTGCTTGTTTCTTCTAAGGACTCTTACTGGAATTGGAAAGTATCTCTCCAATGAAGTAAACAACTATGAGTATCTACACTAGGCATGACCACAAGCTAAGTAGTGAACTACCAATTTAGCCCTAACTTGTCTGTAGTTATCCTTCCCCATCTAGTGTGAAGAGGGGAAAAAAAGAACCTAAACTTGTCTAAACACCACCACAAAGCAGGAAAAGCTATCACATTTCTATTCCCAAAAGAAAAAAATGTGCCAGGGATGAATACATGGAAAATAAATAGTTTTCATCAAATTCTCAGCCTGTAGAGGGTTTCAGATAAGATACTTTTAAAAACCAGAATTGATATTTAGCAGGATTTCCATGTGATTTTGAAATAAACTGATTAAAACTTTCATGATCACTGTCAGTCAGAACTATTTCTGTAATTAGTCATTATTTTCTAATTAGTCAGTATTTTCTGCTAATATAGTTGTCAAATGAAGAGGGAGGAGAGATTGTTGTAAACAGAAGAATCGAGGCTGAACTGAAAGCACAAATACTCTTACTCTAAATGTGTTGGGTGCAGCATTTTGCAACTGAATTGTTCTTAGTTTACTTCCGGAGTATGTCCAATCATGTGCAAACACCAAACCAAGACTCTTCACTAAACCATGCAAGTTCCTAAAGGCATTATCTGAGAAATGCATCACTTCGGTTTAGTTTTTCAAGGGAAGAGAAAAAAAAAGTGTTATTAATAGAATGCTTTTTGATTTGCACCACAGTACCCAATCCTGGCACATTGCTCGTGTTGCCACTGACATGCATGAATGACTTTTACTCTCTCTGGAGACCTAATGCACAAAGGAATAGAAAAGTAAGGACAACACTGCAAAGATTTCCTAACGCATATAGCTAAGAACTCTGTCCATGCCTTTGTGCTCAATTCCAAGCCCTTCACTTTTTTCTAAGAAAAACCAAAAACAGCAGGGACAAGATTCCCCCTCCCCGCGGTAATTTCTGAAAGTTATTTTATTTAATTCATTGCATTAATTGAGCAATAGATCCCATTTTTAATAACATCCTGAGTCATTCTCACGTTAAATCAAGAATGATTTCCTATACTGAGACTATCATTTGCCGTGTATCTGGTTGGTGACAGACATCCTTAAACTTTATCGAACCAAAGGGTAGAGTGTAGCTTCAGTTTTTGTTCTCAGTTTGTTCTTTGCCAGTTCACTAACGAAAAAACACCCCAAAACAAACCCAGACTTTGTGGTTTTTTTATTTTGCAGCATCAAACATTTCCATAAGAAGTATTATGAAACATACCTGAGTCTTTACAATAACACTGAGCTGTTTTATGTTTCTAAATCAAACTACGGAAACTCATTAGAGCTTTTCAAAGAGTGAGAGAACAGCTCTTCAAAGAAGCATCACCAAATTCTAAATATACATATGCTTACTTCAAAAGTTCTCAGTTGAACAGAAATTGGATCTTCATAAATACTTAAGGATCTAAGCAATGTCAAGGAAAGACAAGAAGCATTTAAAAAAGCAGAGAGGAGCTTTTTTCTAAGTGATAGGGAATAAAACCGAGCAACACAAAATTTTCAGAATGAGGCCAAACACCCAGGGAGGAGAGAGCTGCTCTCCCAGAGGTGAGATAAAGGCTAAGATGACCTCCTAGGATTTGGGCACCCTAGGTCCAGCTGTTTAGTTTTCATTACATTCTACTCATGTAAAGATGACAGAGGCTTCCCAAGATGGATTTGCTACTCTCCTATCAAGTTCAGTCGTACCTATCTGCACAGTCCTGATATGGAATTGCATCTTCGTTAGTAACACACATTGCAACTATCCCTAAATAGACAATATAAGGTACTAGGATTTGAGGGATTTTTGTTGTTGTTCTTTTTATTTGTAGGACTTTTATTATTTTTTTTTACACTGATTTTACTGTCATACACAATATTACAATTCCTCCTCAGTCATACCCAATATTACAATTCCTCCTCAGCCCATTTTCAAATTAAACTAATACAGCCTCTGAGACATTCTCCCTTCGCAGCAGCTTGTACACTGCAGTAGGAGCCATTCACAGCCTCTGGCTCTTTCCAGGCTTAGGTTTCCAAACCATTAGTCCTTGTAGTGTTCCTCATAAGGCAAATCCTGAAGTGAAATGGTAACTCCTAATAGAGCCTGTAAGTCATGTTAGAATGACTTAATGATCGCAAACCACTTAAATAAAAAAAAATTTAAAAAAGAAAGAAAAATAGGGGAAACATGTCACATGTCTCTTCATAGCTGCAGTTAATACATGTTACATAGAATCATAGAATGGGCCAGCACCCTGTCCAGCTGAATATTAAAAGTGTCCAATGTTGGGGAATCCCCCACTTCTCTGGGGAGATTATTCCAATGGCTGGCTGCTCTAATTACAAAAAATTTTCCTCTTGTGTCCAATTGTAATCTGCTTAGGAGTAGCTTGTACCCATTACAGCTCATCTTTTCCATGTGACTCCTTGTAAAAAGGGAGTCTCCATCTCCTTAACAGCCATCTTTTAAATACTGGAACATGGTGGTCCCGCTAGGTCTCCCTTAAGTCTTCTTTTCTCAAGGCTAAGCAAGTCAAGCTCTTTCAGCTTTTCCTCAAAGGCTTATTAGTCCTTTGTGTCCCTTCTCTGGATCCTCTCCAGCCTGTCCACAGCTCTTGTGCATAGGAGGAACCAAAATGGAACACAGTATTCGAGGTGTGGTGCGACATGTTGAGTAGAGTGGGATAATATTGCCTTCTTTATCTGCTGGTGACACCCTTATTGATGCCACCCAGCACCCTGTTGGCTTTCTTTGCTGCAGCAGCACACTGTTGACTCATACTGAGCTCATTGCCCTGTTGGCTTTAAGTCCCTTTTTACAGAGCTTTTTTTTCTACAGAGCTTTTCCCACCTTGGTAGATCTGTGCTCCTGGATTGTTTTCCCTGGTGCAAGATCTTACAGTGGTACTTATTGAACTTCATAAGGTTCCTGTCAACCCAGTCTTTCAGCCCATCCAGATCTTCCTGCAGTGTGGCTCTCCCTTCTGAAGTGTCCACTTCCCCACTCAGCCTCCTACCATCAGCAAACTTTGCCAGGGTACACTTGACCCCATCTTATGGCTCACTTAGGAAGATGACAAACATGGCTGGGCCCAACATTGATCCCTGTGGGACCCCATTTGTGCTAGGTTGCCAATTTGAGGAGCTGTTTGCCACCACCCTCTGGGTGTTGCATATCAGAAAGCTGACCACTCACCACATGGATCAATTGTCCAGACCCTTAACCGATCAGCTTCTCTAGGAGAAGGCTTTGGGAAGCCATGTCAAAAGCCCAGAAGAAATCCAGGTAGACAATGATCACCATTTATCCCCCACAAACCAAGCAAGTTACTTGATCACAGAAGGCACTCAGATTTGTCAAGCATGATTTGCCCCTGGTGAATCCATTCTGGCTTTTCCCATTCACATGCTTCATCTGCCTTGTGATGGCCTCCACGAGGAGGCATTCCACATTTTTCCCACGGACTGAAGTAAGACTGATGTGCCTAAGATTTCCTGAATCCCCCTCTGAGCCTTTCTTGCAGAAGGGGGTGATATTAGCCTTCTTCCAATTTTCTGGGACATCTCCCAATATCCACAACTGCTCAAAGATTATGGAGAGTAGCCTCCCAATGCTGTCAGACAGCTTTCAACACCCACCAGGGGACAATGCCAGAGCTCATTGATTTATGTGGGCCAAGTCTCCGTAAGAGTTCACATACAAACTCTTCACTGTCAGTGGGGCCCTGTTTGCATCAACCTGGGGTTTTGCTCCCAAGCCTGTGGCACAAGAGTGCTGGTGAAAGACAGAGATGAAGAAAGTGTTGAGACCCTTTGCCTTTTCAGCATTGTTGGTGACTAATTCACCTCTGCTGTTTAACACCAGGCCACTGTTTCGCTCCCCTTTCTGCTTGTTATTTACATCCCTGAAGAACCCTTTATTTTGGTTTTCAACATCTCTGGCCAATTCCAATTATTTCTGAGCTTCTGCTTTTCTAATTGTGTCTCTGCACACCCTGGCAATACCGTTGTTGTTCTCAATGAGTTTATCTGTTTTTTCACCTCTGGTATACTTGGTTTTGAGCACACTCAGAAGATCACAGTTAAACCAAGGAGTCTCTTGGTCTGCCTGCTTCTCTATCTCTAAAGCGAATGAGCTGGTTTTTTGCTTCCAGAGGAGCATTATTGAGAAACATCCAGCACTCACTAGCTCCTTGATCCTCCATGGAAGCTTCCCATGGAATGCCTCCCATCTGAGCTATGAGCAAGCTGAGTTTCCTCTTCTGAAAGTCTAAACCTTCTCCTTAGCACTAGTCTTCAGTGTGCTCAGCAGGCTCCAAAACTCAAAATATTATGATCACTGCAGCCAAGGCTATCATTATTTGTGATATTACAAAGCTGATTTTCTTGGTGTGTGAGTAACAACTCCAGCAGTGCCTCATTCCTGGTTGGCATATCTAAAATTTGGATGAGGAAGCAGTCCTCTGTGCGTTCCAAAAACTTGATGGATGATGTGTGAGTGGCTGCATTGTTCTTCCAACGAATGTCTGGGTCAGTTAAGTCACCCACAAGAACCAGGTTCTGTTGATTGCTCAATTGACTCAAATATTGCTTTGCTGATTTTATTGTCTTAGTTTGGAAGTCAGAAGATATAAACTCCAAGATTCCCCTCAGAGGCAATCCCTCTGATCTTGACCCAGAGACAATCCATAGGGCTGGAATTTGCATAGTTCACTTCTGTACAACCAAGATTCTCCTTTAACAAATAGCACAACTGCTCCTCCTCCTCTTTTTCCTATTGCAGTGCCTCTGGGGCTAGCCGGCGGCCTGGCCCGGCCCTGCTGGCTCTGTGGGGGCTGGACCCCACAGCCCGCATGCTGGCGGGGCCCGGGGCCAGGCGACAGCCGTTTCTCCGCACCCACCATGAGGGAGCTCGTCCCAGAGCCTCCGGACTGGCGGGGCTGGCTCCTCCTCCCCCACGCCGATACAGCCAGTGACAGCACGCTCTGGGCAGCCAGAGGGCCGCTCTAGTCAGGGCAGGGAGGGGTGGTCCCCACCCAAAAGGGCAGCCCATTGGTTGCTCTGATGTGTGTGGACAGCCGCGTGACTGGCTAATGCCCCTGTCAGTCATTCCAATCCTCCACAGCCATTGGCTCTCTCCCGACTGCCTTCACCTCACTTCCCTGGTATAACAGCTGGCTCCCACTAGCCTCGGGCTGCCTTTATCCACACCCTCTTTGACTCCAGTATTAAAACCTGCTGGCAACAAGAAGAAACCCCTTCCTTGTCTCTCTACTTTTGCTGCTTTAATTAAACTGCATGCGTGAACTGAGCAAACACCACACGGAAGCTCTGAGGCAGCGACGACTCTACGGAGACTGGGAAAGGCCGCAATTGCTCCTCTCGGGTCACGTGACCGCTGCTGAAGGCCCCGAGTTACTCAGGATTTTTACCCGCGACATTTTCCCTGCCTGTCTTTGCAAGCAAACAGTTCATAGCCATCCATTGTGGTCCTCCAGTCACATCAGTTGTACCCTCATGTTTCAGTTATTCCTATATCATAGCTTCTATTATTGACGGGAAGAAACTGTATTACACATCAACATTACAAGCAGCTGTGTGCAAGCACAACAGTGACCAGAGGTTAGCTGACTCCTCAATGAGGACATTAGTTTCAGGGACTTTGATCAAATGCTGATGGGAAGGAAAATACCTGCACAACAAGCTGTTCCAATTTACAAACGTGAAAGAAGTCAAGTTTCATCTTGCAGCAAGTTAGAAGGAAAAACATACAAGAAGACAAACTGCAATGCTGTTTTTACTACATAGGAAAGTGGACAAGTTTCATAATTTCCCCGTATGCAAATTAGAATGTTACATCAAAATCTGAGGCTGAATTTGACCTGACAATTAATCGCCTATTATTTCATCCCATCTTTTGCAAACAGCTCAATATATCATATTATCCTGCTGTACAAAAAACATACCTGCCATGAATTTTCATATCCAATATATTGAAAATTGAATATCTTTTCATACAAGAAAGGCAGCACATGCATGAATAGAGGTGCAAGTACTTAATCTCAATTAACTTCATACAATTCATAGTTTATATCATTTTCTTCCTCCCATATTAAATATCACTGATTCCTTTCCCTTACACTTGATTTTGCCTGATTTTTCATCCAAAAGCTCTACCCACCTCTCTAGGGACTGTAGCATGTATGGAAATACAGTCTGGGCTCTGTAGGAAGGAACATGTGAAGGAACATGTACCAGTGAATATGAAATCTCAGTCTTGTATAAACAAGTACAGGTGATGCCTGCCAAAGATTTACTGACCTACCAGAAGGCACTCTGAATAGAAGTGATAGCTACATAGATGGAGAACTGCTGGTCTTCCACATCTGGCCCAGCTGTCAAGCTCTCCACACATGCACACAGGTTCTGTTAAAAAGGAATTTCAGGGGCATGAGCCTAATATTAATTCTTTCTTGTACTTGCCTGAATAAACCTTTTCCCTTTTTGTGACCTTCAGATATTGGAATTAACCAACAGTTTCAAAGACAGGACATTGTCCAAACCCAAAGAAAGTCAAAGATTATTCTTCTACACCCAACACAGGTATTATCTGATGCCCAGATGAAGCAAGCATGGTGTAAATACTAACAGCATAGCCTCCACAGTCAACAGTAGTTTTGCTATCCAGTTGAGAGGTGCATGATAAAGCCCCACAGGTGCTATTGCAATCCAAGAAATTGACAAAGGGCACAACATCTTCCATTGTTACTGTTACTATTATTAATGATTGATCACTCAAAGCACTTTGCAATGAATTGAAAAACCACTTGAGCACATTTTAATGCATATGTGTTTATGTATTTAAAACTTCTACAGACCTATTGATCTGTAGAAACAGACAAACATTACAAACTCAATTCAAATACTGGTATGGGCAACACAATTAAGAATTTTAGTAAAATTCTATTGTTGATCATGAGTACAGGACCTCATATCGAAGTTTTTTAACCTTTTAACATAAAACAGACTCAGCTACTATGTAGTTCAGAGTAAAAGTAGTGCTCCTAGCTACAAGCACCACAACCAACATATTCATGCAACTATTTTACATACACACAAAAACCAAAGACAAATCAATATTTTTGCTTAAGTTACCTTAGTAATTCCATTTCTTGATTTGGCCAGCTGGGAAGTGCTTTAATTCAGTCCAAACCCTGATGTTAATTATCACTCAGCGGCCATGGTACTTTCCATGATGCTCTCAGCAAATATGTGTCTGGTCTCAAACAGCAACATGTGAAAATAACTGTCTCTGGGCCCTGCCCAGATTCTGCCTGGAAACTTTTAGTGTTAAAAGATTTCCCATTAGTGAAAGATTTGGCCAGGCAAAAAGATGACTCACTAATGGTCTCTCACCAGAGCCTGAATCAGAAAATTGATTGCATGCTAGGTGCACAAAAACACCTGAACTCACTTGAGCTAGCAAATTGACAAAAAGTAAGTATCAGCTCCTTCGTTCAACCTTAACAGGCCCTAAGAGAAGCAGAGACATCTGTGTTATAAGCACATGGTTCTGTAATACAGCAGAGACCAGCAAGACAATTCTTTCTTGATGGACAAGGACTAAGCACAAACTCCTCCACAGCACCAGGAAAAAAAAAGAAGCTGCCCAGAGCAGGTGTTCCTCTGTTACGTCACTGAGTTAGCAAGCTATCAAAAGACCTCACAGGTGAGCTTTTGGAAGTAGCAGACCCAGAAACAAACTGGTGGCTCTCGACTCATTGTACAACCCAAACTGGCAGACCATGACCTTGAAAGGAGGAAAAGAATGCTTCAAATTCAGATGCATGCATCTCCTTGCTCCCCCTTCACATTTCCCACCCACATCATACACACACATGCCCCTGCCCCAAAGGATTTCTTTCAATATCTCACCATCTTGAGTGGTCACCTTATATCCATGTACTAATTGCAGTTACGTCAATCACAGTGTAAAAATAAAGCTACAAACTTAACATCTGTGTCTGTGTCATACCTCTCCATGTGTCTAAGCTAATGAAGCCATGGTCATTTCAATCAGGAAGTCTTAATTTTCCTTAAATTAATATTGAGAATATCAACCTTTCAAACACACTTAGACTGCCTTGTAAAAATCCTCTCAGAAATGTTTGAGGGAATCTCACTTTCTCTGCCTGCATATTTAATGGAATTCTGGAGCAAGTTAATTACCTAGGAGGTCCTGTACCACACTACCTCGTCTGTAACCAGCCATATATACAGCTAACCACACCAACCCACACACACAGAGATCAGCTACTGGAAAAATCACTTTAATCACTTCATCTTTTAAGATGACTCAATTTCTTTTGGTGAAGGAGACTGTATGAATCACTGCTGTAAGCCCATTTGCAGAATGCTTAGCTGACACTTACTCTATTGAATAAAAATGTAGAGACCAACAGAAGCTGAAACTAGAATAAAAAAGAACATAATTGTCTGAGGTTCTTTTTTCTTTGTCCACTTAAATCACAGCAGCACAAAGGTTTCTCTTGCTCCAATTAGTCTATCAAACTATCAGATCCATCTGAGACCATTTTAAGCTGTGCATTGTTATAATTCAGACTGATGAACAGTTGTAAGCTGTAAACAAACAGCCATAACTCTTCATACTAAGTTTTTAGAGTTATTTCATTTTAAATTGCTTATCAGTTCTAGCATGAAGACTGAATTATCCAAGCATTTTCCTATTCCTATAGGCATCCTGTGCTCCAGACTCTCTTTGAAACTTTCCAGATGAATGTTATATGAAAGAAGCAAGCAAGCAGGAAGAAAATATATGGACCAGAGTTTGCCCAACCATTTTAAGTGCTCACGTTCCGTGAGAAAGAAGCAAAAATCTTAGGGACGTGTATCTTGCTTCTGGCAGAAGTGCTTCATTAAAAATAATCCAAAAAAGTAAAAGAGGATCAATGATTTCTTACTGAAAAACAGGTCTTAAACATTAACTCTTCAGGCCTTGTATTGAAAACCTTGCCTTTAAAATTACTGAACTGCACATAAATGAAGCTTGGCTTCTGTCATAAATGTAAAATGGAGCAGGGTTACTTTAAAGTCCAGTCCTCCCAGTCAGATTTATTTATTTCTATTTTGTTGTTTATTCTTAGGTCTATCAGTTTGCCTACATTTCTTGTCTTCACTTTGAATATACTTCTTTTTCCAATGAATTCCCACCATGACCATCACTTTTAACTTAATTCAAGGAAAAACCCTTCCTTTTTGCAGGTGACATTTCTTTTTGTTCATTGTTTTTTCTAGTTTTTATATTCACCTGCAACCCTTCAACAACCTGCATTTTTTAAAGTCCAGTGTACAATAGATCTGCATTCAGTCACTAAGTTAATTTGGCCAACAACAGCATAAATTCTGTTTTAAAGAGGTCCTACACCTGCAATTAACACAACACTAGCCTCAAATTACAGAAATCCAAGAAGCTTTGACATAGGACTTAAAAGGAGTACCACTGCCCTACAGCATTTATCACATTTGTTCAGTACCGTTCCCTCCATCTGCAGCTCTCCCACAATCACCCACTACCTTCATAAGCACCTCTATTTTAAATCTTTATCCTATGTTTTCCTTTCCTCACCTTAGTCTTTTCAATACTACTCTGATAAAGCTTTCATATTATTTTATGTCAATGTTACTATTTCATCATAATTCAGTTCCAAAGCTGTTAGAGGAATTTGAAAATTCACCTTCTAACGTGTTTTGGTGGGGTTTTTTTTTTTGTTGTTGTTGTTGTTTGTTTTTTTGTTCAAAAAAAAATCAAAAGAACCAAAAGTTCTTCTCTGGAAGCATTTCCATTTTACCTGAATGCCCAGTGGTATGTCCCAACTTTATTCATACTTCTCTGCTTTTGTTTTCAGTTCTACACATATATCATGTGTAATCATCTAGTTTCCAGCTGATTTTTTTCTTTTTCTGAGCTGCATCAAGCAATTTCAATACTTTAATGAAAATTTTGAATTTATAGACCAAACAAAATATTTTTCTGTTAGTGCTTTAGAAAAAGACCAACCATCTGTTCATTTCAAATAATATAATTCTTCATAGTAATAAAATTAATGGGGTAATCTAATTTCAGCCTTTCAAAATAACAATCAGTCCCAGAGCATTCACCTTGTGTTGCTCACAGAGTATTTTAATATACAATGCTGTAAACATAATATTGGTTTCCATATAAATTGATGTTGGTCTTTAAAAAGATGTCATCCTCTCCCTCTTTTGACTATATTATTCTTCTCAATAAATTTAATATTTTAAAATGTCATACACATTTTAGCAATGATGTCTTGAAAAGGTTTATTACTGCATAAGGTTTAATTTCAATTAGGTCATTGCATTAAGACAGACAAAGAAAGGAAAATGGGCTGAAAAAGGACATGAAAGAATCTATTATCCAAAAAACATCATGAGGGAGGATTGAACCCATAGACTAGGCATATAAATTTCAAAACAGAAAATCTGATTTCCAGTGATAGGTATTTTATAAGTATATTTTTACCTAAGGTGAATTTTCAGAAAAAAATCCCTGAAATCAAAATGCAAAGCAAAATTAGATGAGAGACAAGCAAATCAACCAAACACAAAAACAATTATTCTCCTGAACATTTTCTGAAACCATGGATTTAAGCTTTCCTATTGAATATCAGGATAAAAACTGTGTTGGATTAACAGAAGTTAAAACTCAAATAATTTTAAACTGAGAACTTATATAGGAAATAAAATGTGAAATAACAAAAACATTTCCCACAAACCTTATTCAACCCTGAATTCTTGGGAAAATACTGAATAATTTTATCCCATATACAATTCCCCTTGAAACAATAGCAAAAGAATTTATAGACAACACAAAATACTTTGAGAATAATCAGTAACAGTATGCTTCGCCTTTGGAACCGTATCCTTAACATCAATTGACAGACAACTGAATAAAAAGTGAGAATGCAATTAGATTTCAATAATCTTGAATCACTCTTCAATTTTAGGTTGTTCTACCTGTACTTCACCAAGAAAGCAAAGCAAAGGAAGCGCATGCTGTGCTGTGCTGACAAAATGGTTTGGATTTTCTATTTTATTCAGTTGGGTGGGAGGGTGATGTTAGGGCTTTTTTTAGTAGGTTTTTTCCCCCCTTTCTTTTTCCTCCTTTTTTTTTCCCTCTTTCCAAGAGCTCTTGTTGGAATGGCCTTTTTGGGTGAGTGGATGGATGGATGAGTGTTGCCAACCCTCTTTTGTGTCAATTTATTTGGGCACGTGCAAAGAGACTTCACCAGCACTACATGAATAGCTTAATAATATAAAGCTGTTTTTCATTTATGAGCACATGCACAAGACAGCAAGTTTAAGAGTTGCTGGGCTATTCACTACACTGATAAGAGAACCAAAGGATTTTTGCCAGCCAGGCAGACCCAAGCTCAGAGGAGCAGTCTCTGGAGCTACCTGGAGCACATACCTTGTGTGACCAAGCTACCACTGGCTTCACCACCTCTGCTGGCACCAAGGACCTGCCTGGCTCACAGCTACATCTGCTGACCTCCAACCAGCCTCTCCATTTTCTTTAGTTTATTTTCTTAATACTTTTTCACATTGATTCTTCTCCCCTCAATTCTTTGAGGTATTAACAATCCTTGTCTCTACAATTCTGACTCCGTAATTGCACTCCTTTTTCTTACTAGTTTTCTTGCAGGCTGTCTTCATAGCTTTTTCTTATAACTTGACAATTTCCTTAGACATCTCAGCCCAGGTTACATAGCTGGTCTGTGCTGGAGCAAGACCTTGGATGACTGGAATAGGTTCAGCTGAACAGGGTAGTTCAGATAGAAGTTCCAGGGCAAACACAGGCAGAGGGGGTTACAGTGTACAGACAAATCATTACTGCAGGAGTAAAATTGTCATTTTGACACAAGTACCTAGATCCAGCACAAGCCAGAAATAAACATGCCTCAAGTGTTGCATTGGGAGTAAAAACCCAACAACAAACCAATCAAAACCAAATCCACCAACCAAACACACACTATGAAACAACCACCCAACAATTAAAATATCTGAACACTGCCTAGGCTCATATGTACTGCATATGTACTTGACCTTCACATTTCAGCATTTATTAAGTCATGAAACTTTCTTACTAAAACAATGTGCCACAAAGGACTGATAGACTCCTCACCAGCACTGAAAGACTTTTGTCCTTCAGCAATTTCCTTACAATATCAGAGCTTACAATGTTTTTTGTTACTTTACCCTGTTTGCTTATCTCTGAAAAAGTCATCTCAGAAACATTTTTTAGCACTTATTAATCCCAGATGTTATTGAAAGAGTTAAATATAAGGATTTTAGAAGAGCATTTTTTGCCCTTCCTTATGACCCCATCCTTTGCTGAAAATTGGTTAAATCTTTAGAGCATCTGTTTAGATTTGTTAGACATCACATTTCTCTCCTCTTGTGATTTAATCTTATATTTTATCTTTAACATTCCATTGCCCTTTTGCCCTGTAAACCCACTTACCATCGCATATCAAAGCTCTTGTGGTACCCTTATAGGCTGTGTGATAAATCCCACTCCTTAATATGCACACAGGATACTTGGGTTCCACTCACTTAGACAAAGCAAGTCTAATCCCGTGGTCTAATATACCCTTATATTTGGGGAGTTATTATTCAGTTGGTTAGAACACACTGTTAATAATGCCACAGTTATAAGTTTGATCCCTGTATGGGTCATTCACTTCAGAGCTGGACTCAATGGTCCTCGTGGAGCCCTTTCAACTCAAAATATTCTATGTTTCTGTAAAGTATTTCTTGTAGTACCACCCTATGTCTTTATTTTTTTTTGGAATGAAAGTCTGAATTATCTGAAGACTGAAATGCAGAAAACAAATCCAAAGCTAGAAAATACATACCATCTGAATAACTAAATTATATGTTCTTGAACTAGCTTATCCTACCTCTTCATCAGCTTCTTGGAATGTTTTGAGAAAGCAGGAATAACCCTTTTCATCAGGTTTCTTAACTGCACACCAATTCTCTGATGCAAAGATAAACCAGTCTACCCCCTTCAAGATACACAGCTTGAGATGTGTAATTGCTTCAATGGCAACCAATCTGAAATCCAAGTACAATCACACTTCTGGCAGACCTAAGAAACTACAAAGTCCAAAATACCAAGATACATCTCAGGATTTTTTCAGAATCAATAATCAGTTAAGAAACGATGTAAGTATAACACGAGTCAAAAATTTGGCTTTCCAGACAGAAATTATTACCTTCCCTTTATTTTCAACCTGAAATTCAGAGCTTAAAAGCCTTTAGCAAGGACAAATGTTTTTCTTTGTAAGACTAATTGACGCCTAAAAAAGTTACATTGTCAAAAACAACAGAAACACTTCAGACTTTCAGAATAGCAACAAACCTTTTTCAAAGCTACCCTGTCTGTGCTCTTTAATACATAACTGATGAGATTGCTGTTATGTTCAACACATGCTCATGAGTTTTCCTAAATCTCAGCAGCAATTTATTTATTTTAGCCTTTGTCATATTACTTGTTCAATAACATGAGTGATTTAATTTTTTTATCATATTAGCAGCCTTTTCAGAAGAAACATTGTAAAAATATATGTAATTTTTTCCCAAAATGCTTGTAATTTTGTTCTGATTCTCTTTGTGACCACTGCATGAGTGAATTAAAATTATATGTCACAGCTCTACTTGCAAACCTACAATTAGTATTTCAATTTTCAAAATAGTCTGGAGAGGCTTTTCATAACGCAAATTTATTATCCTTGCTACAGAAAGATGGAAATTTCAAGCCTTGCTGGCCATCATTCTGTAACAAAGATCCCCAAATCACACATCAAAGTAAGCTCCCAATTAATTTTGGGGTCATAGTTTGTGAATACAAAGGAGGAGAGAGTATATGGTCTCTTTTTTTTTTTTTTTTGGTTTTTTTTTTTTTTTTTTTTTTTTTTTTTTTTTNTTTTTTTTTTTGTTCTTGAAATTCAGAAAGAACTTAAGCATAACTTAACATTGGTAAGTTATCATATAAAACCTCCCAAGCAGCAAAACCAACCAGTCAACCTCACTGGCGGCACTTCAGGTCTCCCCCCTTGCTATTATCCCATGTGTTTTGAGAAAGGAAAGTTAGAATTTGCATCTTTGACTAAGACAGAAAAGAAAGTGATTTCAAACTGGGCTTATTTAGGTAATTTCTTTTGTATAATGGTCAGCAGCACTTAAGTACTGTTGGTAAGTAGTAGCTGTTTAGCTGTTCTTTAATCAAAAAAACTCTTTATTAGCAATACTTCAGTTGCTGAAAAAGGATAATAATGATTTCTGAATTATAAGTATATGAGAACAACCACAAGACAAGGTTTCACAATTATGCATGTTAGAGATGCAGCTGATAACTTGAAAATTTGAGACCACACAAATACCACACTTATACTACAAAGGAGCTTAAATTGCCCTAAGAGAGAAGTAATAACTACTAAAATGGTTTTTGACAAACTATATAGTTCTTAACCCAACATATCACTAGCACACGATCTATTTGAACAGAAAATAATTCATCAGTATAAACAGACTCTGGTATCTCACTGCACATTTAAGCCCACACTGGGTTAAAACAATAAGTTTGCGTATTGTATCTCAGTCACTTTAAGAGGACAAAACCCAGGTCCATTTGTAAAGAAAATATGTTACCATATTCTAGTTTAATGCAGTAATTCACAAGTGTTGGCAAAGACAGGAAAAGCTATTATCACAGTTTGGGGGCTGATTGTTTTTTAAACATAATATTTTCAAAGTTCTCTTGGGATTTTCCCCCCATTAACCTCTAACTTTTCCCAAAGTCACCATTTCCTTTTTGGAGAAAGCAGCAGAAGAGAGAAAATACTTTTTTGGTTGTTAACAGACCTATCTCAACACTGGTCACTCCACTTCTACACATTCCTCACATAGCTGGAAACACCAAAGAACACTGGGAACACAGACAGACCAAGAAGAGAATTCAAAGTTGTGAAAGTAACACCCATGCTTATCCCCTATCTTGTCTCTGGGGAAGATTTAGGAGACTGAAACAGCATCAGCAACAGCCAATATGCAATCAGTTACTGCCTACAGCAGCCAAAAATCACCACTTCCTTCTCAAAGGCATTTTTCTACTGAGTTTAAGTTGTTGACATACTTGACTTTCACAGCAGTTACTTACTGGGGAGCAGGACTTAAAAGAATTTTTTTTTCCTATTTTCTACTGATAACAAAACCAAAAACAAAGTAACTTTCCATTTTAACTTTACAGTCACTCACAGTTAAACAGTTTCTCCTTTGTTTCTGCAATGTCAAGATGTTTCATTTTTACATGCTTACAATTATTTATATGACAAAGCCCTCAATAACGTTAATTTTCTCTCACTTTGTAAAAGCCAATGCTACTCACAATGTTCCACTTCTGAAACTGTTAGTACAGCATTTTAATGACATGTTCATAATTTTAAGAGTGTCACAGTTGGCAGCAAATCACACAAATGACATGGAAAACTAAAGAATTCTTACCTATTTTTCAATAGGCAGTTTTAACCGTCTCACTAGAAACTCTGGGAAATACACATAACTCTTACTTTACTTCTTAAACCTTCATCTCATATTTTATCTTGCCAGAAACAAAATGCTAATAATTCCGGCAGAAGCTCTCTTGATAGTGAACACATTGCCTATTTCTACTGATCGTTTGGAAAAGCACAATCAAACTACTTTACGTGCACCCTGTAAATTCAGAATATCAAGATGAGAGGAAGTTCAGCCACACCAATAGTCAATAGGCTTTGGAATTTAATCAATTATGTCTTCCATGAGTGGCAGAGTGAATAATTGCAGGTGCCCTCCTATAGTCAAAAACATCATTTGCAGACTCATTTTAGCCTTCACTGGAATAACACAGTGAGTAAATCTCCATCAAGTCACTCAGCAATCCCTTCCAACTTTTTTTAGTCCTTGCAGCCCCAGGTGAAAGAAATAATTTAACAACAAAGCACTCCATCTGACTGGGAAAACATTGCCTCATTGATTTTTTTATCACTTCATAATATCACACCAATATTTCTTAAAGAAAATTTACCAAGTCTTTGAATGGCAGAGTGCCCTGAGCTCAGCCAGGTATGCAATTTTATTGACATCTTGTGTTTGAGGTTCAGATTAGAAAGACTTATTTTTCTAAATAAGATAACCTCTCATAGAAAATAATTATGATCTCATTTTGTGAGTCTCACATCTTGCATGTGTCATTTTATTTCGTGATTCATGTATCCTTTATATTTTAAACACTCCCCAGCCCTGTTCCACTGGCAACAGGTTTCCTAGTCTTTTCAAGCCTGAGCTAGCAGCTTAAACAGGTAGGAGAAAAAAAAAAGTCAGCTTTATGTTGAAAAGTGGATCACCACTTCCTCTTAGATCTTGACCTTTCCCCTCCTCAGTCAGTACAACTCAGGGCTCATTCACATAGTATCTTGCTTCTAAGGGACTTAATTTTGAAAAGGCACAGATCGTTTCTCACAGTAATGCCTACCAGATCTCCTAACGGAAATTTAGACTAGGAATCCACTGAAAGGAGGAAAAGTCAAGTTAAATAGGATCAAAACCTATCACCAACTTTAAGAGGGCCACTTCTCTTGCTCTCCAGTTAACAGAAATGAAATCACACCTTATCTCCCATTTTAAAAAATTATTAGAAGGCATTCAGCCACAGCAGCCTAACAGGCTACTTCCAAGCACAACAGGAACTTGTTACTGCTCTATACTGTCAAAGAAACTTTCCAAAGTCTGCTTTCCAAGAAGCTTGAGTGACTCTCATTCATCTCAGCATCTTTAACAGATTTGTTACGAGCTCATTACTTTTATTACTTTGTTCTTATTTAAGAGTGTCTGTGCTATCGAAACAAGTTACTGGGGAAAGTTTGGATCTATTGCTAAACTACCTCCCTGCTGGAAAATATTATATTCTGAGTAATTAACTGCCTTGATTTATACTACTAGGAATTTATTTCTTTGAGTGTAAATCCCTGATAAAGAAATCAAAAAGAAAGTACCATATGAACAAAGTGGCACATAAAGCTACTACAGAAGGTCACAAAACTGTTCTTTCTTAGTTATTGAGAAACATGAATAAAAATCCACAGTGAATTTCAAATTTTTTTCAATTACTTATTAATTTAGTCAGACATATGTATGTCTGTCTACCCAAAGTTATTATACTACAGCCCGTCTTGTACTTGCATGCCACCTAACAAGGTTGACACATTTGTATACAGCTAAATTAATTTAAAATACACAGACACATAGAATCGTTATGAAGAAGCAGAACAAACTTTTTAATTATTTATAAACAATAAAAGTTTTTTTTCAGAAACTTGACTGTATCTATTTAAGGAATACATTCTCAATGATTAATTTTCATATTGCTCCCAGTAAGCCAAATAAACTACACTTTGGACACTTACCAGAATGGTTTCTACAACAGATTACTGTCCCTTTAGAATGACTCATTGGTAATTGTCATTATTATCCCACTAATACAAAATTACCAGTCTCTTGACCATTCTCCTCTTAAGTCTCTAAGTTTTCCCTGAAAATTCAACATTATAATCCATTTACTGGAAATGGATTTTTCTCTTTAAGGTCTGTCCAAAAGCTTCTGAAAACAAGATCAGGAAAATAAACGCTATCTAAGCTCTCTAATAAAATCATACTTCCATGCTCATGACAGCCTACAGAGGCATTGTATTTAAATTTAACGTCTTGAGTATCCAGTAAGGTTTACCAAAGTAAACAAGCACTATCTTCATGTGTTAATTGTGAACTACCCTTCCTTTCTTGTAAAATTAATGAGAGAAAGGCTCAGCGGCTCTCCTCTCTCACCTTACCTTGATCGAAAGCAATTTTCTTCGTGTATCTGGATCTGATAAACATCTAATAATGAAAACACTCATTTGTTCTGAGTTTTTTTTTACTCTGAAGAAGTACATACAACCAGCCTAATTAGAATAAAAAGCCTCTGCTAAAATCTCAATACAAGTGTGACATTAATAAGCATATACAACACGTAGAGTAGCAGTTCCCATGGCAACCATACGTCTCACTGCACAACTAATAAAGTAGGCCCTTTCTTCACAGGAGTACCAAAAGCACAGATAACTTGCCAATCACTGGTACTGCATGTGTTTATATGGGTGTATAAACATTCTCTAGCACATGCGGATAGAACTTGCTAACTACAGTTAATGCCATAGTTCTTCTCTCCCCTGTGAACACTGAAAAAAGCCACTATGGAAAATTGTTTATCACGTTATACACCATCTCTCAAATATTTTGACATGCTTGTCATGACTGCATGACCTTCAAACCTCAGACACTCTTTAAACATCCCCTGATGCTTGTTAAAAGGGTCAGAGTCAAGATTTCAGAGTGGCTGCTAATAGTGCATGCCCTGTCCTCTTTGCAAATGCAACTTCATGGTTCACTTATGTAATTTTTGCTTCCTAAGAATCTCCCTGTTTTTTCTTGTCAACTTATTTTCCCATTGACAACACAGTATTTCAATTAGTATTTAATCAAAAAAACATAAGTCTCTCTATTCACTCTGAGAGGCCAGACCTCACTCTTGGGGCAAGACCTCTTCAGGTTCATCACTCTACCCTGATTTCACTGCTAGGTTTTTTCTTTCTCTATAGTTGTTGCCCCTCCCCAATGCCCTTTCCAGTCTGCTACGTGCAGATGTCCCTTTGAGCAATATGTAAAATATTTTTATGACTACAAAGAACTCTTTGAACATGTGCTGAAGTCTGCAGTACCTTTACTGATCCAGTCCACACTCAGCCACACAAGGATTTGACCAGCACTTTCTGGGTGATCAGCAAATCCCAAGCATTGCACAACTTCATTCTAGATGTTCACTCAAAACTGCAAATTTCATCACATTTATTATAAACTGTCCTGTCTACAAGCCCATAAAGTACTTTACTTTTAGTAAGTACTGTTTAGACCTGTTAAGAATAGAAAACATGAGATCATCAGAAAATAAACAGCTACAAAAACAGCAGAACAATTTCCTCCGCAAGTATAAAGTCAAACAACTTGATTCCCATAGGGAAAACCTCAAAACTTATTCCATCCAGTGGCCCAAAACCAAACAGCAATAACATTAACACTTGGGATAGCCACATGCTGTGGATCTTCACACCTCTGCACTGTCATTAATGCAGTCTAAAAAAGCATTTAGATACAGAAGTATGACTAACCTTCCATGGGATTAGAAACAAGTATGTGGCCAATTTCTGACTTTTCAGACTGCTTTTTGTTCAAATCACAGCCTCAAGTCAACAGAGACAGACAAAATCTTTTAGAAGACATTTCTGACATTTATATAAAAAATAGTGTAAGTCATCACTCCTAACATCTGTGCTCTTAAGAAGTTGAAAATTACAATTTATAAACTATACCATATCATACAAAGCTCATCCAAACAACAACAACAACAAAAAGGAATAAAATGACATGGAGTGACCTTTGCTCAAATAAATTCAGGAATGAAGTTAACAAGTTATCAACATAAAATACATGTGATGACAAAAACGTTACTGCGTTTCTGAAAGGAGTAATGAAGGAAGTGATTCCAAACAAGGACAAGTAGCAGAATTAGGAAAGCAAACTTTGAGAAAAACAAAGATAAATTTTTCCACTTACTATTAATGAGCTTCAGATATGGCACATAAAATATATAAATAATGCAGCTGTGCTCAAAATTTAGCTGTATTTCTAATACAGAAAATATGTACACTAGAGATATATTAAGAGATTACCAAAATGCATATGCTGCATGAAAGAACACACAGATGCAGATTTTTACCCTCATTATATTTACTTTTTTTATGTAAGCCATTCTCCCAATTTCCTCTTTTCAAAAATCCATTAACTTCTTTCTTACTGTTCTTCTCTATGCAATTTTCCCCATTTTCTGACCATTTCCCCCTTGTGTACATGTTATTTGTTTACCTTCTCCCACATTAACCAGGTAAAAACACTTGGAAAATAAATAACAATACAAGATGTTCCTTTAGTGAATGTCATAGGAGGATTACAAAGCTGATCTCTAAATTCAATTAAATTTAACAACATTCCTCTGCCTGCTGCAAAAGATTACAGTAATGAGTTTAAAGATGGAAAAACGGAAACCTAGACAAAAGAGGGTCTGTTCATAGCTCCCAAAAGAGGAAAAAAACCACAGCTGAAGTGCTGATTTGAGCTGATGATGCCTCAGACTTTCCATTTTCTTTGCAAATTCACTGCTTCCTTCCCTCCTACACAGCCTGTCGAGCAGCAGTATTCCCGTAATGTAACAGGCAGAGAGAAGGTGGCTATGGAATTCTAGACTACAAACCAAAGGCCCAATACACTGCCAGAACTAATTATGAGTTAGAGTGTCCCAATTCAATAACACATTAACAAATTATGGAGGATGCATAACATACATTAAAGATACTGCTCTCAAAAAAAGGCGAATTGCAAGACAGCTGACAGTCTGGCTCTGCAAGGGTGGGGTACAGGAGGGAGAAGTCAATATGGAAACTTCTGCTCCCAGTTTCACACTTAGGCCTACCAGCATAGTCATAATGGCCGCAACAACAGCTCAGTTGCAATGTAACAGTCTAGAAAGCTGAGACCCTATCATTGCAGATACAATTAGAAGTGGAAATAAGATGTCCTACAGTTTCAGATGTGTTTGACCCAAGCATTTGATCAGGAAATTTCTCCATATTCTATTTTAGTTTATTTTACATTTCATTAGCTAAAACAATCAAAAAAAGAATCCAGGTTCAGAAACTTACTGTGCACTTTTGTATTAACTGAGTAGTATATTTGCAAACAAGGAAGCAGAGAGCTAAGAAATCTATGCAAACTGGTGAAGATTTAAGGAAATCATTATAAGCTTTACTGTCAAACTTCCAAGAATTTAATTAATTCCATTTAATACTCAGTGACACCTGCCTCCTAAATCACACGACCTAGATCTTATTAAAAAGGGGATGATATACATTATCAGTATTGACACTTGGTCAGAAGAATCTCACAGCAATGGGGAGACTTTTTCCAAAGGAGGATTGCAATCAAATAGACATTCCTTCTAAAATGAAATTATCTGTCAAAAAAAGGAAGAATCCATACTTTTTAAAAATGGATTTAAAAGGAAAAAAAGTAAAGCTTTCTACACGATAGAAAAAAAACAATTATTTACCTCTTTGAATATTCTAATATTATTCTGCAAAATTAGAAAACTATTTCAACTCATCCAGGAAACAAAGAATTCAAAACAGAATCATGACTAAACCCATGGCTGATTTCAAAAATAAGAACTAGTATGTCTTTTTTCCCTGAGCTTTGTATTCCGTTACCATGACTTAGAGCATCTTGATTAACATCATTCGTAAATGAAGGAACCACGTCTATAGGCAAGAGTCATGTCTTGTAAGGGCAATATGTTTGCCTTTCAAGCAAAAGCAAAATGGAGCTTTGCTTTTTCTGTCTAATTAGCCCATTGATTTTCCTGGAAATATCATTCATTTAGTTCCATCCTGTCCATGTCCTCTTAGCCAGAAATGTAATTAAAAAGCCAGTTCCCTCAGGTACTGGTAAAATTAAATGGAATGGGGGATCTCACAACACAGGACATTTCCCAAAGCTAGTAGAGAGCAAAGAGACATTAAATCTTTTTGATGCTTTAAATATTATGGATCGAATTAATTCCTAAGGTAGCTGTATGGAAGTCATGGTAATTTGCCCCAAGGGTAGACTTACAGAAGATATAGGACTGTCATAGTGTTTATGATTTCCTGAACTGCAAACCAATGGCTGAAATAATGCAGGTTTAAAATTCTGAAACTTTTGAAAGGACTATTTGTTTCTCTACAAGAAGAGAACAGTACTTCTTACTCCAATAAATATGCCACTGCTATGGCCTCTAACAAGACTAATTAACATATTTACCTATAACAATGCACAATCTGAAATACAGTTGCTTAGTCTTTATTGTGATGTTTAACATTTCTTAACAGTAGTGAGAATAGATGGGAACACAGATAAAAAAATTTGCTTAATACTATTAAAATTATGGGAAATGGGAACAAAAGAAAAGCTGTCTAAATTCACATCTTAAGTGTCTGGTTAGCTTGAGAATGATGTCGTACATGAAGTGAAAAACCAAGTTATAGTAAGAGTTTATATAGCTCATGTTCAATATCATAAGGTCCATGTTTTCTGGGATACATTTGATATTTCCTTGAAAGTCTTTCCTCTTAAAAATTAGGATTTTAATGCTAAATATTAATGCATTCAGTCTCCCAAAGTTTGCAGTCAAGGGAAGAAAGCCTTAATAATATCTTTTAATAAGGTTTGCTAAAAAAAAAAAATTAGTCGATTTCTACCACCTATAATCTTTACAAGCTCACCCTACCTGATATAGGTTTATCTGACAGGGGACAGAAAAAGTTGAACATCATGTTCCAAAAAGTACTGCAGCAGTGAGAAAATATTGCAGTATGTGAGAGCTTTGTAAGGTTTTCAGTATTTTTCTCTAGTCCTTTCTTAATGCTGCCTAATGTTTTTATGGTTCCTAAACACTAAGCAGATATTCTTACTGAAGTACTGATAATGTTGAGATTGCAGGAGGTCCCTGACTAGTGACCTTTGACTAGACCTTCTAAATGCATCAGGGTTTTGACTATTATTTTTGAGTTATTTAAAGTAAATCAGTTACCAAACTATTTTTTCAGATATAGCTCTTTCCCCAAATTTCTGTTCGTTTACCAGTATTCAAGATAGAGCCTGAATGAAAAAGACTGTTTCAAGGAATTTTTTTCCAGATATATGATTATCACCACATTTTTCAGAGCTGCTTAAAATTTCTTTTTCAGCTCTCAGAAGCTGAATAACTACACAGTCATTGAGTTATGAAGAGACAAAAACGTTCCAACTAAATATCATTCCAACATCTTTATGTGTAGGTTTCAAGGTAGTGTCTAGCACATCTCACTTTGACTGCTCGCTGTATTACAGCTCACTGATGCCTCTTCTACAGCTCATTTTTGTAAAATGGTATGTACTGCAATTAGATACCCAAGTTCATATGTGTTTGCTGGTGCTCTGCCTTCTCTCCATTGGCACAAGCTGCCTGCTCATCTAGAGATTAGAAATATTTAATGCCACATCCTTTCCAGCTTGCACCAAGATTTCTGAGAGCCTGCTTTTGTATTGTCATCAGAGGATATGTTACATTTGTGCCAAACATGAACTACATGCATATTGCACAGGTAATACCCTACAAAGCAGATGTTTCTGGCTGCTTACCTGTACATTACAACAAAATTTCAAATCAGTGTAACCAAGAGGAAGCCTATGGAGTTATGGTCCTATTCAACCTTCAGTCCCCTTCAGGGATCTGAAGTAAGAATGTACAGATTGACTTGTTACAATTACAATTAATTCTGTCAAACTGTCATTGACTAAGACAAGCACATATGAGTTTCATAGATGCAGTGAAAAGATTAACATCATCAATGAACAACAGGCTACATATCCTCCTGTTAGCTGCAGGACATTGGTGCAGAACCTGTAGCATTTCATATAGTACTTTAATACTTTGTATGTGGGATGCATACCAGGTTTAGTACAGAGGCTTTTGAAAGTCTAAAAAAATAACATGGTAGTCTATGTCATTCTTAAAAGAAGTTAAAAGTATAGCTTTAGGTGCTACATCTGCTCTAAATGAGAAAAACAATAGAGTAACACTACAGGCACTGGCTAACAGTTTTTAATGGCATACAATAAACTGTGAAATCCAAAAAAAATACCTGTACAGAATCGCACTCTCAGTATTTACACTGGTTTTACTAACGTAAGAATTTTTCCTTAGTTGTCTAAATTAGCAGAAGTCCCTGCTTCAAAGGAAAGGGTTTAAATACTGTACAAACTGCCTGAAGAAGTGACAGGCATCCTTGGACTGCATCCAGGGGCAGCAGGGGCATCTGGAAAAGTGGAGGTCAAAGAGTATTAGCTGTATTAGAGGATTTCTAAAATAAACTAACTTACAAATCTAAGTGGATTTTAATTTCAGCTTGCTATAAAGAAAGGCAACAAAGTCTTTCAGAACTGTGCAATTCATGTCAAATTCCATCTGCCTGACATACATTAATTGGGTATTAGCCAACTGAAGAGTACACAACACTTGAACCTCGTGTCAGTAATAGCCAAAGCAGGGTTCCTGTGCTTTGCCACTGAAAGTGCCTGCTAAGAAACAACTGCGAAAGCACTAATAATCTATGAAAATCCTGGTTTTTCTCTTGCGTGTATCACATCCCTTAATGTACCTACCAGGGGACAGAGCAAAACCTTGGTGGGATGAAAAGACAGAGAGAAAAGTACAGGTCCATGCAAACAACACACAAGGAAAATTCTGGTCCCAGTGGTGTTAATTTAATGCTTTTCTGACTCTAATAGGATCGATTTATTTCACTCTAATAAGTTTGCAAGAGTGAAAGAACTACGAATTTCTCCTTTCTTAGATGTTCAGTCATAATATACACATGTATATTTTTCATTTCAGTGGTTTTCAATTACAACACTTTGCTTTTTGTCTTCTGAAACGTCTTTTTTCTAAAATATGATCTATAATACATAGCTTGAAGCAAAATATTTTTCTATAATATGATTTGCTAACAGTCTTTTAAAGAGAGCTTTTCCATTGTTGCTGCTAAGGGAAAAATATTTTGCCTCAAAAATTGGGTTTTTTGGCTGCTATTGGACTGACCACCATAGAAAAGAAATCTGAGAATGAAGAAACTAGAAAGCTTCCAACACAAAGAATATTAAGAAATGCAGTTGAATATTTGGATATTATATGACAAGACACATCTTAATGTCAGATTTACATAATCTGTCTGAAGATAAAGGTAAGTAAAAGTCATCTTTTATCTGATCTTTTTATTGACCTTCAAGCAGTGATGTAGAAACAGTAAAAACTTCATGACACTATAAAAATGAAGGTGAGCTGAATGCATAAAACCTTGTGATAATCAGTTATTGCAAAAAGTCTCAGGCTTCCTGGTAATATTTATCTAAGCTTTTTCCCCACCTCATCATATTTTGATTGCTGATGGCTAAATGCTCTTCTGAATAGGATCCGCTATTTCTTGCTTGGCCCTAAAGCTCTTTAAGAAACAAGGTAAAGAATTAGTCTTGGAGAAACTCTATGAATAAGTCTGATTTGAACCATTTGCTGGTGATATCAGTGAACTACAGGGCAGCCTAGAAGTCTTTTGTCACTGGACATGTTTACAAAAAGGCCGAACCTGGGAGAGTGAGATAACCTCTCTATCAGCATTCTGCACCGCTCTCGAAGATACACATTAGTCCATAGGCTGTATGGCCATACATTTGTGAGCATAAATCTGATCTGTTCCAAGAGAAAAATAAATCTCCATAACAAATACTTCATTAAGGAAGGATTGAAGTTATGGGAAAGACAAATCTCTCTGCCAAATGGAATACAGTTTTTCTAGTGCAAATTTCATTTTATTTCTATGTCTATAAACCCTGTCCTACAGGGAAATCCACCCAGCATTAGACTACTGCTCTCTTGAAAGAGCAAGAGCATAAACATACAAGAGTGTAAGAAGCAACAGCTCTGAGATACTATCAGTACTACTCTCATAGCAAGGAACTATTTTACTTTCATAAAATAATACTAGGTAAATGATGACATCAGTGGAATACTATTTTGAGTGTGCAGAACACTCAGAGACTTAGGCTTAAGTAATATGAGTTTAGCACACCAAATACCTGTTTTTGTTCAACATTCCTTATGTCAAATATTTCCTCTTGAAAAGAGCAGAACTCAAAAACAGCATATTCTTATTCTGCTTATAGCAGTACATGGAGCAGAGCAGGAATGGCAGTCTCATTCTTCTAAGCCTTATCACAGTTTTGCTAGCAAAAATATCTGCTTAACTTGCAGCATAAAATGCATCCATTGATAACACTTCATTGAACTCCTTAAGTTAATAAGCTTATTGTTTATAAATTGTCTAAAATAGCATAAGCCACTAACTGATAACCAGTGAGCACTTAGTCTGAAAAACAACTATGACTCTTTCTTATCATATATATATTGTTACATTGAAAATACCTGGACTAGTCAATATTGAAAGCATGTTCTAGTGTTAGCATTACCACCTAAGTCAGAAACAACAGGAGAATGTTCTCCACTCATTATGTTGATAACACCTACATGGTCTCTTGGGCTGCTTTTGCATTCTTATATGATGTACCACAGATTTGTGGTCCCCTGGGATCGTGTCCATGCAAAGTGACACTTGAGCCATAGCTTTAAGTTTTCTGTGGAAAGCAACCTGCGTGCAAATGCAATGGGGGCAGGAATGGAGGGCTTGTACACATAGCAGAACCAGGACACTGATGGATGCACTGCTGTACTCAGATCTGTGTAAAATAACTTGCAAAATGCTCTAAAACATAGTACATAAATGTCTGCCAACTCCTTTCTTTCAAGAAAATATCCCATAAACTTACTTGCTTAACAAGTCAGTCATATGATAAAATCATCTGATAACTATATTAGTTTCCAAACCAATTTATAAATACTTGTGAAGACAATGCAGATATGTGAGATTGACTTGGAAGATCATGAAAAAAGTATAAAAATAAGTGAGGTAACTTTGATATCCCATTGTAGTCACACTTTATGGGTACAGCGTATGAATGCAAATTCCAAACATATGAATGTAAATGTCTTCTTTCTTTAGTTGAACAATAACCTCTGTCTTAGCTCAACTTTCAGATATTTGGACTGCACAGTAATGCATTATTGTACAGTAATACAGCCCAAATACAAATGCAGTATCCTTGTTTCCTTTCTGATACCTATGGAGGTAAAATAAACAACCAGAACAGAAAAATCACAGTAACTTATTTCTCCAAGGCCATAATCTGCTAGGGTTTTAAATAGGAACCTACTCTGAGGTCTGTAACACTAAGTGCGATGGCTAGTTGGCCTAGAATTAAATGCATACATCCAACAATTGAGCTGATAAATCAGACGTGATGACATTAAAAAGAGAGCTAACTGGCTTACAGTTTTAATATAATACACAAAGAATTAGAGTAAAAAATGCATTAATTCTCTTGTTTTTAATGAACCAGTTGAAAACCCAACATTTGGTGTGATTGCATATGAGAGATAGAGAAACCGGTTCACTTAAAGTAGGGCACAACACAAATTGTAAATTAAGCTTTTCTCTGAAATTAAAGATGTTCAACTTTGAGGCTGGTTTTTTTTTTTTTCCCTGATCTGATTTTCCCAAACAAATTAAAATTTGAGGAGAGAAAATTATAAATATGATTCAAGAACTTGTTTTTCTGCTCCATTTGTGATTTTAAGAAGTTTTCAAAAAGCTTTTTCCCAGGAGATTTCTGATCAATTTTTCAAGATTCAAAGTCTCAGAAGGACATAATTTAAGATTAAAAATATCCTTTTATTATGTTATTAAGTGTAAAAAAACATTTTTGGTTTTGTACACATAGAAGTTGCCAGTTGCCTACTTTTTTAGAGGACAGAAGATAAATGAAGTTTAATGCTATAGAGTCCAAGTCAGGTAAGAACCAAACCACACAAAAATTGTCCTTGTATACCCTTTTTCTTCTCAAAAAGGCTAACATGGCAGGCACAATACAAATACTCTTTGCTCTATCCAGCCTCTGGCATTCAGGACAGGGCATCATGTCAAAGGCAGTCTTTAAAAAGGAGGAAAGGGAACCAAAGGAACACTTCAGCGCACGTTTCAAACAGATTTAAACAATTTAGTTAGACTCCTCAGAGTTAGTTGTTTAAACCTAAGCCACTTACACAGATGCCACTTTTGGGTCAATGGAAGGAAAGAGAAAGCTGTGAAGGGCTCTTGAGTTCATGTGTTTTAAAACAAGATAAATTATCCTTAGAATGTATCTACCTTTCCATTTACTCTAGAAGGGCTTAGACAACAATCTTGCATGCTAAATTTAACATTAAACCTTTGTTTGAGTTGAATGGAAATAGTCCCCTCCATCTGTTTTTATAGTAAGAAAAAGATATTGTTAAACTCAGGTAAAGATAAGCCTGAACAAAGTAGGAACATCTGCTTGGTAGCACAGAGGCTTCAGCTCTACTAAGCACAAGAGGGCATAGTACTTGTGGGCCACTGAAGTTCTCCTCACACTGCTAAATGGTAGGAAACCTCTACTGCTTTATGAAGAATTTTACTCCACAGAAGAGTGAAAAAAAAAATCCATCAAGAAATGCTGGAATTTGGAACTGCGGATCTGCCAACCGGTAGCCATGAACCTCCAATATGAGGCTGGGCAGATCAAAAACAGAAACTGAAAGCATCCAAACTGTGTTGACACTTTGATTTAGTGCTGAGAACAGACTGCTTTTGAAGGGACTATGTAATTTCCCATATAAAAGGATAGAGAATGAGTAAAATGCGAAGCGTGCAGTCCTTAATATGTTTTTATTTCCAGGGTATGAGATGTTTCAGCCCTTATAGACATTTAGAAATACCCTGTTTAAAATGAAAATACTGAACAACATTGTTCTCTACCAACTTAGCAATACCAAGAAAGAAAGGAAAAAGCAGATCAAAATGCACAAGGGAGACAGGAAAATTAGGCTGAAAGGGTCATTGAGAACGAGACTGTAGGTTATAAAGTAATCTTTGAAGATTAAAATGCATCCTTTAATGCAGGCAAGTAGATTACTATGACCTACTCTAGATATTTGCTTCTTATTAAGAAGTTCCACTCCTTGCAGCATGTAACTTAATCTTTTTCAGCAATGTCTATTCATGCTTTCATTAGTTTCAGAGAGAGCTACTGTACATTATCGATTACTTGTGTAGGAAAATCCCATAACTAAGGTTTCATGGTTACCCCTTTTATGAGATGGTGCCAACAATACAAAACTTTGCTTTTGCTTCTTTGCCTTAGGTCTCAGATCAACTTGCCACATTCTGATTGAACAACCACATGTGGCCCTGTGGATACTGAAAAGGGGAAAAGAGCCCAGTTATTACTGACTTTATTATGATCTCTTAAGGACAACAAAGTGCGGAAGTTTCTTAAGGTGAACTTTTGATAAAAGCTGACAGAGGTCACTTGCTGCTTATTTTGTGATGTTACTTTAGCAGCAACCTTGCAAAACCACTTTACTAACAATGTATGCTGGGAAAGAGAATATGCTTCACTAGTTTTTCTTATTCGATCTCTATCATGTTTCTTTTAAACTTGAGTAAGCCATGTGCTGTAGCATACATCGTTCCCATTTTCCCATTCTCAGTCTCCTCGCTATCACAATTTTTGGCAATACCAGGATTCTCCCATTTCCTTCCAAGTGAGAGGTGCTGTTTACTGCATGGGAAAGCAGCAAGCACAACTCCTCAGAATTTGTGTGGCCGATGTGCTGACTTGTTGAGAGATGCCAGGTAAATCACTCAGGCTCTTCCCTGCCTCATGCTCTTCACACACACAATGCTAATAATCCTTGGTGTCTGCTTCAAGTGCCACAGAGATTAAGTAGGATTTATTTGGAATGGCCTTTTGGTTCCAAGGACAAAATTAGGTCTGCATCTTACATTGACATTTTGCTGATTAGGGGGCTTTGTTGTACTGCTGTGAGCTGCTATCAAATATATACTTTAATACAATTCTAACGCAAAGTGTACCAAATTTGCTGTCATTTCATCAGTGAAAATCATGCAACAGCTTCAGTCACTGCTGTTCTCTAGCTTCAAAGAGCCATTTGGCTAGCTCCAGTTCACAGGAAAGAAGGGACAGTATTCTCAAATGTGTGTGAAACAGGTGCCTTTTCCAATGCTTTCCTGAGGGGATGGAGCACATGAGTTCTTGGACATACACATGTGCCACTAACTTGACCAACAGCAGACATTTTTATTTCTAAATTTACCTTTTCTAAATTTAAATTAAAATGTTAATTCTATGTTTTCTACAATTACATTTTTTACATAATCTTAAGCACGGTTACATATTTCCTGAGCATAAGACTATTTAAGAATGGGTCTACCAAAGAATAGTGTTGACACAAAAAAAGCAAAGGTCAGCAGATATAAGGGGGAGGAGAAAAAAAATAGAAAGAGGAATAAACAACAGATAAACAGCATCACAAAAAACTGCATCATAAATGCCTTTTTTCCTAAACAAGGAGAGACAAAGACAGGCCAAAAAGAGAAATTTTGCAGGCATCTCTTCAAAACAAGTGTATAGGGTTTAGATTTTTTTGGTTGTGTAAATAAAACTCAGGTGGACTCTGCTAATTTGTGATATAAATTCAGGACTTACAGGAAACAAATATCTTGTATCCAAAATAAAACAAAATATTATTCTTACCTCTTGGCAAAACGATCACAATACAATCTAAAAAAACCATGCTAATTCATTCTCAGAATGATATATCACACTAAAATAGTTACTTTCTGGGATTTTTATGATGAGACAGCAATCTAATATCTCCATTATTTTATAGAATAGTGATAAGCTTTATTGGCAAAACTTCTACTGTGTTTACTGCAAAATTGTCAGTTTGTTCTTTTTTGGAGATAGCAAGAGTTTGTAATGATTCAGACAGACAACCTTTGCCCAGAAATTTCTTGTATCTGATTTGGGTGAAGTTTTCTCTAAGGAACAGAAAGTCTCACACACTATAAAGCTCTGTTTCCCACCTGGAAGACAATCAAAATAGTTTTCATTGTGGAAATAAAAATTTTAAAGTCAAGATATCTTTTTAAATTGCATTATCCAGTTTCAGATACAATACAGGGGGAGAAAGTTGTTAAATACCCCATAATTCACAACTGCATTATTTGAATTTAAATTGGTTAAATTATTCTGCAAAATGTATTCTAGTTTACATCACGGTCATTGAAGCCACGGTATGACTTTAAAAAAGCAGTTATAAGAAAAAAAAGAGCTTCAGGGTAAGAGTAGCCTGGAGTAAGAAATTGTATTATAAATAAATTCACTTTCTTTGCATGACTGGTTCCATAAAGTTTAGCTAAGGCAGTTATAGCTATATTTCTCAAATTAGTTCTTAATTTCCAAATGCACCACCCACCACTCTGTTACTAAGATTTAGTACAGCTAATAAATACGATCACAAACTCCTTAGAGCAGGACTCACCTTATTATTTGTGGAAAACCTAAGCACAGTATAAACAACATAATAAGAAAACACAATATTATCTATTCGTCATGCTCCATTCAGATAAGCCAGTCAGAACTGGGATCTTGTGCAGAGTTTTATTTTCAAAGCTTCAAGTGTTTCAAAGGTTCACTATGTAAGGAGAAATACAACTATAGCTGTTTCATAGTGGATGAAACAAGGTTCAGTAACTCATCATGCTACAAAAAATGGACGGTGCGCAAATTCTTGGTCAGAGCATCTGGGGGTGGACCAAAACAATGAGGAGCAGTTGTGGAGGATTGTAACTGCAGGTTTAAGTAACTTTTAGTGTTTAACTGATAAACAGAAATCACCACCCAATTACACACAACCACTGAGCAGTTTAACACATCTACATTCTGCCTGACAGTTACTTAAAAAGAAAATCATGTGAATTCAGATGTTTTTAATTCTACACAATGAAAGAACTTTTGTGATATGAAAATCTTACAGCCATAAAATTACCAGGTGGCTCTCAAGCACCTTTTTCAATCTCAAAGTGTATTAAAAGTTAGGGTAAGTTTTGAATGTCATTATTATCCTTTTTAGTAGCTTTCAGCTGTAGGGCAACATCCAGTCAAAAACTAAGAGTCAGCATTTGTTTATATAAGGATGAGCTATATATGGAGTATGACTCAAAATAGCCCATCACCACAAAAAAATCCACCAACGGAGGCACCTACATATACAAGTACAGGATAGGGATCCAAGGAAACCCTGGCATTCCTCTACAGCATCATCAACTTAGAGAATCCACAGTAACATAAGGACAGTGTAACACATCAGCAGTTGATGCAAATCACAGAAACACAGAATCAACTAGGTTGGAAAAGACCTCTGAGAGTATGGAGTTGGATGAGGAGTTACACATTAAGCAGCCATGTGGGCATTGTATACAGAGCCTCCCCGTTACAGGAGGAAATGTCTTCCTGCACTCCCTTCAAACTCTGCCAGACTCTGCAAAAAAGGGAAATAGCCCCCACCCCACATCGAGTCAAGATGGGTCTCCTTGTGCCTGGATCACTCTGGAAAAAAGGTAATGGAATGAACTGGCCATGCTGCATTCAACACGAAAAAGAGAAGCTTCATCTCTGCAGGTATTTCTGAAAGAGTTTTGCAGTAATCTCAAGCTGTTTTGAAATTGGAACCACTAAAAAGCATTTTTTAAGGCTCGTTTACAGATCCATTTACTTCAAAGCTTCTGAAGCTGAGTGCTCTAAAACAGTGCCATAAAACTGAGCTCACCTCAGCATTGTACCCCCACAACTTCTCATGTAAGTATGAGAAGGCAGTGGAGAACACTTTGCCTCCTTAGCAGGAGTTTTTTCAGAGTCCACCACTTGTATCCAACACAGATTTCCTCCCCAACAGAATGGTGTTACAGTCTTTCCCTCCTCCAGACCAGTTATATTTGAATATTATTAATGATTACTTAGGCTACAAGTAATTTTTCTGAGTATTTTCAATATTTAGTAGTTAAAGCAACATAAGGCACCTCCCCATGTATTAGCCATTTGATCCCTTAGTTGTTACAGATATGATGTTATTCTGAAGTGAGATAAAACAATTTGGGTGTTAGAGGACAGATGAACAAACAGAAGTTTACCATGATGTGCCAGTCTTTAAAGCAACAAGTGAACTAGGACACAAAAAACGTTACCTTTCCTTCAAAAATAAAAACTTTAAAAGGATTCATGTTACTATCTGTGTCTACAATTTGCAAAAGAACAATTATTTGACTGTGGGTTTCTTTTTAACAGAGCAAGAGATGAAAATGTCAAAGACAGCTGGAGAACACCTGCAACTGAAAGCCAAGCCCTCTAATTTTTAAACTAGTGGCATTTTTTAAAGTTAATCATGTTTCAAAATCTACATTTTTTTTAAAAAATCATGTTTAGATTTTTAAATCCCTTTTCCAGTTCTTTTTCTTCTCTCTCAGCAGTTCCATTTTCTTCTATTTTCCTACTTTACAGAGGAGACTGCTTTGAGGCCACTTATGGACCTGGACCACGAGCAACTGCTCAGAGCTCCTGCTGTGAGGAGGTTCAAATGGAGAGTCATTTTAATCTGTGCATGTAAAATAAGTCAGTGCTATTTAAAGTGACAAATTCAGGCCTTGATTCTGCAAAAGAATTATGCATATGCCTAACTTGACACTCATGAATAGTCTCTTTGCTTGAATTTATTGAAAGACTAAGAACAGTTTTCAATGGTTTCGGGTTTAAAATTCCATTTCCAAGTTTGTCTTACATACTTCTTAAAAGACGTCATGGTTTTGAAAATAGAACTTAGCCTTGGTTGTCTTTTCAGTGCTTATATTTTATGCTAACTGAAAATATATTGTACGGTACCTTCAATTCATTTTTCATATCTACCAATGTAAAGGAATGACTTCTTAATAAAACAGCTCTTTTGAAAGGGGCTGCCTGCTGCAATAAATAACACTGAAAATCAATGACAGTTGTGTGTTTAAAATGAGTTCTGCTTTTTTTGTCATCTCTGTTCATAATGTTTAGGCTTTGGACATTCAGTTAAGAAAAACCTGGGGTTGTCTGACAGGAGAAGCTGTGTACAGTGGTCCATGATTATTAACACAATTAAATTAAAAACACAGCATAAGCCCCAAAATTTAACATTCAAGAAGTAAGGGAGTTAAATTATTTAGGGAAAAATAGAAATGTGTGAATGCATGTGTATGTGTATACGTATACACACACATATATCTATCAAGCTCTTAAAAACATCACATTGGCAAAGATCTAGGATGTCTCAGGCATTTCTGGACCCAGTAAAGCAAAAAAAGTTAAATGCTTTAATGCACCTGAATGCAATTTCCATTCTATCTGGCACTTTTACTGTGGATTACACATTTATCGATTAAACACATAAAAGACAATGCAAAAAATTTAGAAACATACAGAAGTCCTTTTACTCACTGACTGTGATGTGCAAAGATGCAAGATATCAGAAAACTGATAACTCCCTTCAGCACTCCCCATTGCTTTTGGAAGTCAAAGATTTAGAGGTATCAAGAGCAAAAATCATACACAAATAATATTCTACACTTGGAGACTTAAAAAAAATCATGATGTACAAAGATGAAGGGTCAGATTCTGTGGTATTTGTGTATAAATGTTTCTTTATCTCAATAAGTTTTGTGACGCCTTCAGAAATCATGGAAATGGCATTTCCTGAAATCAATTACATTAAATTATCCTGAAAACCTGATAAAACCACCAGAAAATTGATAAACCTGAAATACCATAATTCCAGATTGTATATGAATATTGTCACTCCTCATTTTGGAAAAAATATTTAAAGAATTTATATCAAAGAGAGATTATACTATTTTTTTTTACACACAAGATGAGCACTGACACCTCATTCTCACAAAAAAAAAAAAAGATATTAGTTTAAATTTTTTATCAAAACCAATAACACTGCCATAGTGAGTCAATCACTGGAAATTCTTTTCAACTTCCAATTGCCTTTTCACTGCATTATGAAGGTCAAAGCTTCTTCAATGCTGTAGCAAACCATACTGCAAAAATTACAATGTGAACATTAAAATATACCAAGCATTTGCAATGCCAACATGTCCCTAATGAAAATCCCTTCCACTTCATGAACTGGACAAGCCATATGCTTCATTAAATCACAGACAGCACACTCATTAAAGATCAATGGCATCTTCCAAATGCATTTTGTTTTGCTTTAGTCCTAACATATGGTCATCATAATGCATCTAACAGTAAGACCAAGTGCTGATTTTTAATGAAAAATAATGTTCAGACCGGCCCATGTAATTTGTTTTTATGTTTCTGACCTTGTTCTGAAATGAATCCCCATAGTTCCCAAACATTTCCATTCCAGGTTCTCAGTTCTCTTGCCAAGAAAGGCAGATGCCATGTTTGTAACTTACAACCTCTATATTTAAATCTTCCCCCTTCATCTAAGGGTAGTCTATGTTTTGCCCTCCTAGGTGCACACCAGCTCCCAAAGAAGAAAAAAGAGATCCACAGCATTACCTGTCAACTAAAGCTCAGGACAGCAAGGCAGATAACCCTCACAGAGGCACGCCACACTTCTGTCTAGCATGAGCAGTGTTGTCATTTCAGACATACTACATCAGCCTATTTTACCATCTGTGTAGGAGCTCCATGAGCCCAGAAATTATCACAGTGAAGAGTGATCAAAGGTTTGGCAACTATACTGATGTATTTCATTTTTCAATGGAAAAAAAAAAATGTCCCACCACATTTGCTACTATGACACTACAAAGAACAAATTCAGACATTGGGGTTTTCCTCCAAGTATTTGGCCTAAAAGAAAAAATTCTCAGCTTAGACTTTCATTTTAGTTTCCATCACCTTTACCAATTATATATACAGGCAGTGTCAAGCCCTGATTCAAGCTTAACAAAATGGCAGTGAACCAAAGTACCACCAAAATTAACAGTTGTGTTTTTTGTCACTTGTGTTATTCCCTGAGACAGTTCAAGAACCTGTAATAAAGTGAGATTTTCAATCCTCTATACCGAAAATCTAACCTAATTTCTAGCTTTAACCAGCCAATACAACTAGCAGCAGATAGTCCTGTAGGTCTTACTTTATTACATAGTTGACAGTATCAAAGTTCTTACTTTCCAAAACCTTTACATTTACTGCAAACTTGAAACAGAGCAATGCCTCCTACTTTTCTTACATAGTGAAAGCAGAAGTTAGCTATTGCTCCTCCTCATACCAGCACTTGTTCAAAAACTGGGGCACTGGCACACCACAAGAAAGAGTTCTTATATGCCAGTTTCTGGAATCTTACTCCTAACTTGCAGCCCAATCCTAGTTTTCATCATAGCTGAAGGCGTGTTAATTTTACAAAAGCACACACTGAAATTACTGTTTGATCACTGCTCTGTCACCTGGAATCAAAAATAATTTTAGCTCTGTTAAGCTTAAAGAAAGCTAATAACCAGAGGTCCTCAGCAGCAGTTTTCTCAAACCAGCCCTAACCTCTGTTTTAATTATAGGCTAATGGTGCACATGAATATGAGACCCAAAACATCCTTCAGATGCTAACTACCATCTTAATCCTAGTAAGAATTTAATAGATCTGTCCAGTATCTGAATTCCCAAATACAGCTTCAAAGCCTAGCTTACAGCATAGTAGAATGGTCCACCAATGAAAATATTTTAAAAATTCAGCAGTTCTTTGCAGAAGAGCATTGTCTCTGTCCCACTGATTTTCCAAATCTATCAATGACAGGTACAGAGAGTCAAAAGCCAAAAGTTACTCCATCTTTCTTTCAAAGAGATTTCTAAGAGTTATTTCATAACACAAGGTCACTAAGAAGAGCATTATAAGATCATATAAAATGAAGATTAAACCTGCTCCAAATTTCCATAGTATTTTAATTAGCTAAATGATTTTTCTTCCCGATTTTTCTCCCTACAAGGTACATACTTGCATTTAACTTTTTATTACATGTCATTAACATTCAAAACTGGAAATGAAGTTTCTATCAAAGTCAAATGAATTAACACTAATTCAAGGAACGGAAATTTTCAATTAAATTTCAATACTTCATTTTTACAGTTTGATTTCAAGCTTACACGTCTCAATAGTACAAAACAGACAGGATCTATTTAATCATTTTATGCTTTTATGGCAAACTAATATTTGAGTAGAAAAAACTTTCAGCTGTATGTTTAACACTAAGCTCAGTGTATTTGGACTGTCTTGAGTTCACATATGGGAAATGGCTCAGATATTTTGCTCAATCTTGAAGTTTGCACAAAACTTTGTTCCTTCTACCTAACCGTGTCTTATAAAGTTGCTACTTTTTATGTACAGATGTCTTTTTAGCAGTGCTGTCATTAGTTTGCAAGGTAGTTCAGATCTGGGGGGTTGGAAGGCACTATGCATATTTAAGTTGTTATGAACACATTTTGTAAAGTTTATTCTTGACAAGAGTTTTTTTTGTGGTTTTAATGTTATTTTTCTACATTCCCCTAATTTGTACTTGCTTTTCTAATCCTTCAGCTGCCTACAGGGTTTTAAAAGTGGCTGCAGCCACTGAGTGTTGTGACATTGCTTTACATTTTCCTGCAGCTAATGCTCAGCTTCATTCACTTTGTTACCTTATTTAAAGATGCACATTTTGTTAGCCTTATTTAAAGATGACCTTGTTTTAGACCTTAGAGTGCTCTACCTGCTGAGCTACCAGTTATTACCACCTGTAAGGGGAAATTTTTTTAAAAGAAATGGAAAACGTGTTAGTGGAGAAGCTTTTATATAAGCAATTAAATAACATCTGAATTAAAGTGACAGATTTGCAACTAAAAGTTGTTTCTTAAAAGTTACACTTATGAGAGCATCAATGCAGCACACTTAACTTGCTGCAAAGGAATCTAATTCCTCCAGTAATTAACAATACTGTAGCAACCAAAAGTCCACATACTTCATTATTTTAGTACAGCTCAGAAGACAGTTTGAGTTTCCCCTCACTCTTTCATATTAATTTAACAGAATACATACTTTACAAACACAAATGTGTTTCTTTTAATAACTGGTGAGATCTTGGTGAAGACAGCCATGAAGCCAGTTCTTCACCTTAGCAAGAGGAAATACAACTAATGAAAACTCAAAGACAACTATTGCTGCAACATCCTCATTCTGAGCCAGAAGTTTTTAAGGAGAGTGTTTAACTTTGATCAGTTTACAAAGAAACAGAAGTCCTGACAGCAGCAGGGTGTCACTGAGATTACTGGTACACACAGGATACCCAGCACTGACTGCATACAGCTGGTACAACACAACTAAATCCAAGGCAATTTTTTCAGTCATAATTACCAAAACTCTTTATGTGCTTCAAATTAAGCACACATTTAATTGCTGCTACTATACCAGACTCATAAGTTGTGAACTGCCCTGTACCCACCTAACATTAAAGATACACCCTAATTGCAAAATATACCAATACCAGTGCTAAAAAGTACTTTTGCTTTATTTGCATATTGAGTAAATGACATATGCTCTAATTTCACTGCAATCAATGGAAATCATTGATTTCCATACCACATGCTAAATGCTGAGGTAATATAAATTATATTTAATTTATAGTAATCAGCATGAGCCAAGTGCTTTAATATGACACAGAGATTTGCATCAAATTTCTTTTTTTTTCAGTTTGGAAAAAAAAGTGTAGCTAGGATCACAAATGAGTTTTCATACATGACACACAATAAATGCTTAGAAAATTATAGTATGTATTTAAAACCATTTGAATGCTGCTATTTGAAAGTATTTCAATAAAAACCTTTGTCTTTCCTTTTGGAGGTCTCTCCTGAGCAATGATAAAATAATTCAGTAACACTTTTAACTCTGTTTATTTCTAAAGGTCTCTAGAAATAGTTTCCTATGCTTTTCAGCCTTCAAAAATTAGCCAAACTTCACATATTTTTTGTACGGGAAACAATTACAGATTCAAATCATGCCAACACATGGTCAGCATTTATGTTGTCTCAGTATATTTTTTTTTGTTTTATTTACTGACAATCCTAAGGCTGCATGAGTCTTCTATTGCATGGGCACACTGTTAAAAATGAAAACAAAGTGAAATAAAAATATTTTTCTATCATATTAACATCAGACTTCTGATCTTTCAAGTGGTTCAGCTAAAAGAAAGAAAATCAATAGGCATGGCAGCACCAAATTCTCAAAATACTATCAAACAAATGACAACTCTGACAGAACTGAGATGGCACCTGGAAGCAATTACCTAGAATAGAGAATAATTCAACACTGACTTTTCATATTAAGTAATCTGTTTGATCAGGGTTGGGTTTTTCTTTTGTTTGTTCTTTCTTAGGGAGAATGAGAGGTAGGCAGGACAACGAAACAACTTTCCATGCTATCTATCACTTCTACAGGAAAATAAAGAAGCTGGGTTTCCTCTTCATGATTTATTTTCAAAATGAAGTGTTATCCATAATGCCATACTAAGTGAGAAATATCATTATGTGTGTCTCAATACATCTAGGTTTTCCTTTTAATTGAGCTGATTCCCATTTACGGCAACAGTATTACAGAAAAGAAAAATCAGGTCCTGGTTGGAACTTTTCTCTTTTACTGCTCCCATATTAAAAAAAAACACTTAAGTCAACTGCATTTAATCAATTCTGAGGTCACAGCTATCAAATATTAATGCTGAAACATCAATGGTTTAAGAGGCTAGAGGGTACTTGTGGGGTAGAAGCATAAAGCTAGAAGACCAGTCAAAAATAACCTTGTAGCATGGATTTCAAGTCAAGTCAGCTTACACAGCCCATGAGATAAGGTTCATTTCAGGCCCTTGAGGCAACATGAAAATCAAATCAATGGGTAATCTGGGCAGAAAGCAAACCAAAGCCTTTGACATAGTGTCTACAGTTGATGGTGTAAAATACATTTGATGCATGGGAAGAAGATAAGCTTGACCACTTAAGACAGAGAGGGTAAGAATGAAAATCCTGAACTGAAGCCTGTGGAAGGCATTCACTTGAAAAATATATCTTCTCACCATGAGAACCTGGCAACCTAATACTAGGATCATATTTTTCATTTTTCACACTCATATTTTTCTACCAAAGCCAAAATGACCATTTACCTTCTTCACACAGTGACTTTAAGAAAATATGTTAGCCTAAAGATATATGAGACAGGGATTACCTAATTATCTCCTTGAAATTGAACTATCATGAAAATTTTAATTGATATCCAGGGCTCTGGTTAATTCTAACTTTCAAATTATTACTTCTTGAAACACTCCTCTAATGTAATACTAGCAATAGATGAATTTTTAAAAAAAAGGCAAAGAGCAGAGAATTTTAGTAGAAAATACTATTTCAAGTTATGCTGAAAATTAGTTTAGGTTAACTGAAGGTTTCAAGTATTCAAGTTGAATAGTAAATGAGAAAAAAATTAGGCATAGCCTTTCTTCGGCTCTTTTAAATCAATTTTTGCAAAAAATGAGCCTGTTTTTCTGTGACAGTAATTGGTAAATAGGCTCCTTGTTTTTATCTCAGCCTATACACTCTTCCATCTTATTTTGTCCTACAGTTCCATCAAGAAGGGGGAGTGAGAGAGTGGCTGGGTGGGCATCTGGTCGGCCCACCAGTTAGAGAGGCTGTAACAGAAGAGATAAGAAAAATGCAGCCAGCAATAAAGCATTGAGGATGAACCTTAATATATTAACCTAAAGTTAAACATCACAGGAAAGTGATGACGAGAGAGAAGGAGCATACATTTTTAATGCCTTCCCATATCCAGCTTACCTAGACTCTAAAGTGACTCTGGATGTCAGAAGGCATCAGATCAGAGCATGTGGTTAGTGCTGAAGGCCTGGACAATGTTAATTTCTGCTTAACATTAATAGCTCTTTGGGTAAGCAGATGTCAGGTCAGGTTTGCAGGTCTACATATTACCTATGTGAGAGCACCTTGTTCTGAGAATTTCTGCTAAAAGTCTCCATTCCTTGGTTGCTTACAAAGATACTGATTTCCTTATGGGCCTTCAGTGTCTACCACCACAGTGTACAACTAGAAAAGCATAAAACAGGGTCAATACATATTTTAAGTTGGATCATTATGTAGAGGTTTAAAATTATATTCAGAAATGCAGAACAACTGTACTCTTTTTTAAGGGCATATATCTCACTAAAAAAAAGAAATAACTGCACAACAGATATACGATTATGTTTGATAATTAATTAGGAAGGTTAGGTTGTTGTACAGTCCCTTTCACAATTATCAATGTTAAAATGAATGCATAACATGCATTGGGCTTTGCAATGCCAGGTACAAATGCAAATAAGCTCTTTTATTAGAGTATCGTTACACTGTACTGCCATAAAAGCTGTTGTCTTATAACATGCCTATTGTCAGCGCTACAAATTAAAGACAAAATTACCTTCCTGAAAGCCCTTACAAGAGACTGAACTGAATTAGCACTCAGACAGTGAAGTTTGAAACTCATGCAGAGATAACAGCATTTTGATGTTGACATGCAGTTCACATGCACTGAATAGGTCTGAAATCAAAATTCTCTTGATTTTCTGCTCCTCTAGAGAAGACTCTGACCAAATATTTGCAGATTTCTTTTTAAAAAAAATCAAGAATGAAAAGAGTATTGAAGGGAAATGGGTTTGTTTGGGTAGTCTATAGGAGAATTCCAGACATTTCTGCTTTTAGTATGGATATGGTCTTCATCACCTCAGAAGTTAAGCATGCAATTCTTATTCTCACTGGAACATGACAGAAAAAGTGGGGATTTTGGCTCCAATTCTGTTCAGTAGAAATGATGCATATCGAGAGAAACACAAAGCTGTCTTCTCAAGAATAGAAAAAGTCACTTTAATGCTAAAATTAACTCAGTCTCAACAGAAACCAGTGTTAGTTAATACCATTTGGTCCTATTTCCATCTGAATGATTTGTCAATTTTGAAGAAAAATATCAAAGAAAACTTATTAAGATTCATAATAGTCTTCTTTGGTGCTGTATCTATATGGATATTTGTCTTTGATTTTTCTTGTCTCAATCTCCAAGAATAATAACAAAGGCAACAACTAATGCATGAGCAATAAAAAGCTACAAGGGAGATCTAAAAGATTACAGAAAAAACTATACTCAAAATTATTACTTCAGATATGATTCTCAGAAAATAATGTATGAAATTACTAAAGAATAAGTGAGACCAGAACTTATCCAGTTGCTTTGAAAATGAATTCATGGATATAAACTGCATTAGAAGTTCCATGCAACACTGAATTTCCTTCCCTTCCATTACTTATTTTTACTTATTTTCTTCTTAAAAATTCATTTCACAATGGTGTATAATCAACAGAAAATTCTTCCTGCAGTACTGATACTGAATATTGACATGGAATTCTCATTATTACACTGCCTGCTTGTGTAATCACAACACTGTTCATCATGAGTTACAACATCTAAAAATAAAACTCAATTTTTATTTTTAAATTTCTCATCAAAATTCGAACAAGAATGTGAACCATGAACACAAGAGAACAACTAGAAGGAAGTAGATTATAATGGTTCTTTAAATAAAAAGTATGGAAGAGTTGGACAAAACTTGTCCAGAGATTTCGTGTGATTCTAAGATGCTGAAACTTTCACAGAAAGCAGAGTGGTAGAAAGGACAGTAATGAAGCTTTTTGATATTATCACAGAATCAGAAGCAATATAATTCTTCCACATTGCTTGGGGAAAGTCAGGAGCATGACATCTAGAGAAGAAATGCTTCCTCATGGTTATTCAGATTTGTTATTTGCGGTAACTGGGCTTGTGCTCAAATGCCTTTCAAGTCCAACAATAAAACCATGGACACAGTAGGAGACCAGGGACAGGAAGATCATGCATGCCTTGTCCAGATTATATAGGAAAAGCAAGCCAAAATTCCCACTGAATCTGGCTCCAAAAATGTAACTGAAGGATGGTAGTGACAAAAGAGCAGCTGCAGTCTGCTCCAAACAAATGACAAATGCAGTTTCACGAACTGTTGTTAACATCACGAACCCCATTCAAGAAATCTCCAGAAATTTAGTACACAATCATCACTGATAGTCTGCTGACCTAGACATTTTCCTGTTTCCAGTGGTGTAGTACCACTGTAAAAATCTAATACTCTTTGGCACATTCTTACAGCTTTAAACATGATAAGCGAGGGTGGGGGAAAAAAGAAATACAACATACTTGTTCCTGGCCAAATCCTATTACTTGGAAACGTAAATTTACATGCTGAGCATGTTTTTTCTTTCTTATCTCCATTTTCTCATTTTGCAGCACTAAAAGTAGCTTCAGGGTACTTTAATATTTAATTCCATTGAGAAACTTCAATGCTTACACCTAGCTTTGTAAACTTTATAAAAAAAATTAAACAGAAATACTGCAAATACCAATGCTAGTGCTTCAACATCTAGCAAAACGAAAAGAGAGAACACACATGCAATATAACATCCAACATAGTTTTTGATGCTAATAGTTACGCCCCCAAAAATATTGACACTCAAAGAATTTTAGTAACTTATCTTTTATTCAACTTGGACACAAGAAAACATATCTGCACAGATGAGAAACAGATCACACAAAAGAGCAATTGGGATGCATTTAATACATTATATTCATTTTGTTTGCTTGGTTGCTTGCATAAGACATTTTGAAGAACCCAAAATAATTCTCCAATCTAAGGGAATTCCACAGAATACTTTTTCCCAGGTTTGAAATCAGTTTATCCTCAGTTATTGGTACTCTGGACAAGGTCACACCAAGTAATCTTTCCAATGAACATAAATTTATTAGAGTGAGGATCATGCATAATTGAGAAAGTTAGAACAGTTTAGCTGGAAAAGTTGCTGAGAATAGCTTTACTTGAAATAGTGAACTTTATGCTTAATTACTGGCTTCAGTTAAGAAAAAAAATTACTTCTATGGTTAGTCTGAAATGGCAGAAAAAAAAAGACTGAATAATTTTTTTAAGGAAAATGGCATAAATTATACACAGCAATTATGTCAAAATATTTAACTGCAGAACTGTTTTACCATCTTTGAAACCAATTTAGTGTATATATTATTTTCTCTACAAGTTTATTTTATTTTTTAAAGTGTATCACACCTCTGTGACATGACTTTTAAAACAGCAGTTCTGTAAGATGCTCCTTTTTCACTAAGTTCTGTGGGGTTGAATGGCTATCAGCTGATCATCCTCTTTTTTTTTTCCTTTGCATTCCAGACTAAGACAATCCATTCACACCTTCTTTTAGAAAAGTGGACAAACTTTGAAAAGATGCAAGAGGAAGAAAAAATACCATATACTTTGTTTTGAAAACAATCAGCTGCAAAAAATACCCAATCCATTTATTAAAACTAAAAAAATTGAATACCACAGTGTTCTCCTTCATTGTGCCTATAAAGAATTGTATTAGTGTTTGTCATTCAATTTGGCTGAAGTTTCACTTAGTTCCTGAATACATTGATGGAACAAATTCCCCCAACAGTCAGAGCCTTAAACCAGAGGGCATCAGAAGCCCCATGGATGGAAGCAAACAAATACCACGTGCAATGTACTTGCGTCTCAAGTCAAGAGGAAGAAGAGGGTTTTGTACATTGTTTTAGGCTTAAAGACAGTATATTTAATCTTTCTCCTCCATAATCAAAGTAGACAAGCAAAGTGTACTAACAATCCAATAATTAAATCAGTAACTATTTTTGATACTGGCATCATTAGAAGGGAGCTTGCTATTCAAGTATGGTTCTAAGAAGCTGTGGTCACAGTAAATTTCTTTTCCTTGAGGTGGGCATGGAAATGTTCACTTTCTCAAACATATGCATGAAAATAGGACATATTTCTATTTAGAAAAAAACCCAAACCTGTTTTTCAAGAACTTGATTATAGTTAAAATTATATTGAATTTGCATATGTCTGTTCAGTTTTTAGACCTCATTCGAAAAATGTTTCCATAGCAGATAAGGAAACCTTTATTTGGTGCCTATATTGAATGGGGAGTTTTTCCCCTCAATTTTAAAATATTTAACTGTTGAGTTTGATACTCTCAGTTTTGAGAAGATATTAGATCAGTTTTCTTATGATTGAGGGTGCAACCATCAACTGAGAAAACCAGTCAACAAAAATATTCAAAAGCCTGCAGGCAAAACATTTTGAATAAAATGAAAATAAAGCTTGATAATACACAGGCAAGCACTATACATGGTCCCCTATGAGCCTTCTCCAGCATTTTTCAGAGAAAAGAATGGCTGAAAGAATGTTAGAAATACTAACGGAAATTTATGCTCAAACTATTTCAGTAACTCCCAATAAATTTCAATTTATTGCAATAAATTGCTCTCTTGCAATGCAGTACAACTACACTGAGGACAATGTTAATGCTCATCAGAAAAATGTTTTCCTTTCAAATCAAAGACATATAAAGTCTAGCATAGATACACGTGACAGAGAAAAAAGCCTCTAAATTTATATATCAAGAAAGGTGCACCTAAGAAAGAACCTGCAATTTGAACACCATCAATTTCATGTTTTCATCACAGACTTTAAACTTCTCCCTAATTTAGCAATCTAAAGGTTGCACACAACATAACATACAAAATAGCATCTGCCTTTAATGCCAAATCTTGTAATCTTGTAAGACCTTGTAGTTTAAAATGAGATTTATTTTTCAAATGTGAATGTCAAAGCAAACCAGAATAGGTTTGAAAGAATCAATTGAGTAAATGAGTACAACTTAAACATTAACCTTAAGGATGAAATCTGAGCAATGTTTCTAAGAGTGAATACAATTCTTTTAACTGGTATAATTTTTGTATTTGCTCTTTTTCTCACTTCATAGCAAAGCAATAGTAAGAGTTAGAGCAGTATGTCCATACAAGTATTTAGGATCAGAAAAGTTATCTTGCAATGGAACTTATGCACCTCAAACAGTTTCTTTCAAATCATAGCTGTAATTTTTCTCAATAAATACAAGAGCATGGCAAAGCTTTGAACATAAAAAATTGTTATAACTAGAATTGAAATGCCACGCTACAGATTACTTCAGGCATGGACAGGTCTTTGGAAATATGGCTATGAGATACTTCTACTTCTGTCTCTCTAGTAGACTTAAGCCCACGTTAAGTCTTACCTACATGTTACCAGGAAAAAAAACAGCTTAGAAAAAATAGTGTCAGTGAAAAAATAACCTGGAGTCATTTATCCTTTAAATCATAGGGGAGGGGGAGAGATGTTCACCATGAAGTAAATTAACAAGGAAGGAGCAAACAATATAGAATTTTTTGATATCTATGTTTGCTTAAGTGTAAAAAACACCAGCTGAGGATGCCAGGTGGCAAAAAACCTTTCACCTCACATAATATTACTGGGGGCTCTCAAAAGCACAGGCTGCAAGAGAAGGGTCTAAGCTAGCACTGAAAGGTCTAACTACTCAATCCCCAGGAATATGAAATCTATGGAAAACAAATGTTTGGCCCATGTAGAGGATCTCCTGGGGGGAACTTAAACACTAGAAAAAAACAAAAGCAAAGCAGCATGATCCTGTTTCTGCAGCTGGGCTTTCTGCCTGTGCAATGCCACTGTGCTAAGCTGTACTGAGCACTGGCCAAAGTGTTTTAAATGCCAAACTGCTGAGCTTTCAACCCCATTTGCAGTGCTCCAGGGGACCAGGGCTCCTAACTGAGCTGCACCTGGGGAAAATGCTCTCTTTCATCGGCACAAAACAGACTAACTAATAAGGAAAAAGGATCTGTCTTCCTTGAGCACACACAAAGTGAGGTGGCTGCTCCTCTGAGATGCATCTTAACAGCATCTTAAGCAGTCCTGGCATTTCATTCTGAGATTCCTACAACATCCCTGCTCTCTGAAAACATCTATGAATTGACAAAAAGAGACAAAAAGACAGAGATACAGGGAAGTTATTAACATAGATGATAAAAATGTGAAATATTTACTCCATTTCTCCAAGTGTGATTCTTCTTCTTATCCTCTTCTCCCTACCTTTTCCAAGACAACTTTCCCTGTATTTTCTTAGATAATCATCTTATTCCAAGACTTGATAACTGATTGAGAGGAGATAATTAGATGAAGATTGGTATTTCATTTTCCTTTGAAATCTCATATTCTGATTTCTGGGAAAAAGATAACCCGTAGATGAGCTCCTGAATACATATACTTAGCTGCCAAAATAATAGGACTGACTTTCAAATACAGAGTGCAGAATGTTCAACTCTCTCCAATGTCAGTCTATTTACTTAGATAATAATTCTTTTAAAATCTCAAAGTATGAGCTTACCATCATTCCTCACAAATACCCACAGGATAAAAACCACAACGGTTCTTCTTTATTGACCAGATATCAAGAAGTCCACTGGGTTTCCAGATTCCCACTCACCCAAGGAATCCACATGGGGGAAGAAGACAAAGTTGTGACCAGGCCCCCCATATCTGTCACGGATACAGGCAATTAAAAGAGTCTTGGAGTTGAATTTTATCTTGAATTGAAACAAACACATCTAAAGAGTAGAAAGCCCTCTTGGGTTCAAAATTACAGGCACAGTCGGAGAAAGAAAGGATACACTTCAAAGCTAATTCAAGTAATTAGTAGTACTTTGAAGACAACAAACCATATTTAGCAAGATTTAAAAAAAATAATAATGAATTGGTCAACACACTGACTTCCCAGGTTGTTTAGTGTTTGTTTATTAAACAGAATGTGATCATTTGCCATAGAAAATTAAATTTTCCAGCATAGCACACTTTAATTGAAAATTTATTTTTCTATTTAACATCATCAACTGCATCCACTGTTTACTGCATGTTTTCAGTAATAAATTCCTACTTGTAGCAATTCTAGTATGGGTGATACAGATTTTAGATAGAATTAGATAAATTAATATAGCTTCACTGCTGAGTGCACCTGTGCTAAGTATCATTCCTGATACCTGTTTCTGTAAGCTAGAAATACATATCACACTGAAGCATGCACTGTCTTTTTTTTTTTTTTTTTTTTTCATAGAATCCATGCACAGGTTGGGGACAAAAAGATGAAATATAAGAAATCACTATTCAAAAAGCTGTACTGAGAGTTTTTAGCTAGTATGTAAGTCTTTTGTAAATATTCTCATACAAAGAGTTTGAACTGACTGATGGAATGAATTAATTTGCTTCAGCAACCACATGGTTCCAGACACAATCCATCTAAAACATAATTAAAATACATTTGGTAGATTTGAGGCTAAGCTTTTTGAGAACAACAGATTACATTAGAAAGATTTTAATGAGGCCAGGGCTGATTACATCCTTGCTTCCTCTTTTGGATAAGGACTGGGGAATCCTCTAAATGAGGTTAACATACCATTTATCCACTAGAAGTATATGAAAAATAAGAAGAAAGGAAATAAAATAATAATGGGGTTTTTTGAGTTTTAGCAGTATAAAATGAATGTATTTTCATTGTATTGACTTCACCAGAGGAAAAGCAAGTGGCTGTTTTGTATCCCTGTCAGCAGAGTTCTATTATCTATGTATTATTCCTGTATCACTTCCACAAAATACTGCTGTTTTCATATTATGTCAGGCACGTCTTAGAATGCATCATCCTCCAAAGACTGACTAAATGCTAAGTACTCGGTGAAACAGAAAGCGTCTGGGTAGAAATGTGCCACACTTATGAAGTAATTTACATGAATTAGAATTCACATTAGCAATGTTAAATACCCTTTGATACCTCCAGATGAAAAATACTGAGTCTTCTGTGGGATTACAGGATGCTTTTATAATTATCAAGATTAATTGAAGACGACAGAGGTAAGGTCCTCCTCAAAACCCAAATGTTGTGGGTACAATTCCCAGGCTTGTCAAATATTTTCTATTTCTCTAACTTTAGGCAACTCACAGATAATTTCTCTAATGTCTTTGGCAGATTTGGGAATGTAGTAATATTCAGTATTTATTCTGTTTCTGAAAACAGAAGTATTTTGTTTTGTTTTTTTACTACCATGCTACATGGATGCATTCATTAACATTTGGGATACATCTTATGCTAGAGTGATAGAGATCCTACTACTAATCTCAGTTTTAATGATCTAACACTTACAAATATCAAAACAATCATCCAAGTAAATGTCCAGATGTTCAAAATGATTTAGCACCTGTTAGAGATATCTTGGCAGCACCTCCATTCCTCCAGTACTAGAAACACAGGCCATTGTTTTTGGCTGCTACTATGAAGTCAGAAGACCTTATTGTTTAGGTTCTTTTTTAAGATCCTAACCTAAACCATCTAATCTCTGAGAAAGAAAAGGTGAAATAGTATATGTGGAATAGAAGATACCCCTCTGTCTTCTTTTTATAAAACCCACGAGAAAAGTGCAGGCAGTCACAAGCAGTGAGCCGGGACTTCACAAATTCAGTAGTGTCTTCACAATGTCATCAGGTTTTCAGTAAGTACATCTTCACTGGTTCACTGTAGTAGTTTGATTCCCTACTAGGATAACTACATAGCAAGATGACTATTGCCCAGTGTTCACCTGACTCTTTAAACTTCCCCACTGTCACTCCACACAATTCCTCAAAACCTGCAGCTACCACAACCTCCTCAGTATATGATTATAAATTCATAAGATATTACATAATTACTACTTAACACACAGTGCTGAACCTAGTTACAATTTTATTTCAAAGTTTTATTGCCAAAATACCCTTTGTAGATCACTTAGGTAAATTGTCTAATGTTATGTACAAAGAGTTTAATACTGTGTTCCATCTTAAATATTTACACCATGACTCCAGTGCAAATCATCACAACCATATGCTCACTTTGCATTTTAAAACTGAAGCAATCTTTCCAACATTAAAATTCAGGTGAACATGCAGACAATAGCTCTTATGGCTGATTGAGAGATTAAATGTTTATTACAGTGGTTTAAAAAATAATGCTAAAAAGAAATACTGGGCTTATCTGCAAGCAGATCATAACCAAGGCAATGTATTTCTCAATGTTAATTTGTTGTATGCCTGAAATTAGGCATAACTGAAATACCAGCCACATACTGCAGATGTAATTAGCTTACCCACTGACCTCAGTTAGAACTGGAAATTTTTAGCAGTACTTTTCAGGCTAGACCTAAAATATCTCACAATATGGTGCTGATAGTATGAAAATTCAACTTCTAGCACCCCTTAGAAATATTTTTCAAGAAATAAGAATTCTTCAACAATGAAGTTGAATAAGTTTTAAAAAAACTTATTCCAAGAGTTAGGAATTGCAAAGGTCTTCATGTACAAAGATATATTCTAATAATCATACACACACTTAATACCAGTTGTAAACAATTTGCGCAAGAGTTTATGATGCGCATGAAGACTCTGTGTCACTGAACCCAGAATCAATCAGTATAAAACTACAGACAAGGAAGAAAATTCAGAGTGACCCAGCAATGTGACACAGTCACACAGAAAAACAGTGTTTTTCAGATGGGCACATGCTTACCTCGTGTGCACTCACAGCTGGCAAAGCAGCAAGAGTGCTGTTACCAGTGCCTGAGCCTGACGAAATAATCTGTTCAAAGAGAGTGGGTATTCCAGCCCAGGTTCAGGGCTGTGCTTCCCACACATTCACATAGCCTGGGGGTACCTCGGAGCACAGGCTGGGGAAACTGGTGTCCCTCTGCACAAAGCTGTGCTACAAGAGGCACCAATAAAGAAGTGTCACAGCAACAACTGCGCAAAACAAGCGAGCAGTGCACAGGTCAGAGCGGGAAAGAAGAAAGGCCAAGAGAAAAATAATTACTAGGACTCCATCTTCAGAACATCACATGCATCCTTTGTTTTTCTGCCATGATCTTCTAAAATTTCTCTGTTAAACACATTACTACCTTAAGACTTCCTTTACTTTAAGGTGTGCCACAATATACAGAATTATCTCAACTTTAAAAAACAGCAAGAGCAACTAATATGATGGGAATTTTCCCATTAAACATTAAAGCTTTTCTTTACTATCAGTAATTTCTATTTTTAAATGTTGCATAATACTTAAAAGTTATACTTTAACATAGAGGATTCTTTCAATCCAAGTTGCTCAGAGAAATTCTGCTTATCCTCTTTCATTTAATTGGTGATTCAAATATTAAACTCGTTTACCTTCCTTCCAGGGAATCTCATGGGCAAACAGTTTGAAATGATGCAGAAGTGTATAAGAATATAATAAAAACAGGAAGGTTATTTTTTACTGGGATTAGTACTTCTTTGAGCAAAGCTAAGCAACCCAAATGCATATGATTTAAAGGCTTAGTTTGGTACATAGAGAATAATTCTCAAAATGTTTGGTTTTATTAATTCCAAAGACATATGCTGTCCAATTTTCACTTCATTAGGGTATTTACATTTCATAATTCCTTTCATTTTTATATTTCAATTAACTGATACTCAAACTTGCTTGATTCCTAATAGCTCTTTATGAATGGGAGGATTCAGGCTGCCACTTACTTACTCCCTCATGCAAGAGTGAAACATGAAAAACTTGTCCTTTGATTCCACTGATCCAATGCATCCTTGAGAAAGGCAAATCAAACCAGACTACGCTTAATTTCAGGCTTTCACAACAAAATGAGCATTTGATATGGGCTAATTTCAAGAATCTTCCTTCTCAGTATAGCAAGAGAGTATAATCCTTTCCTGAATGTTCAATATTTTTAATAAGGACCATTAAAATAAAATAAAGCAATATCTAGTAATTTGAATTATGAAATGTGAAATATTGGAGAAAATGTGGCATGTATGACTAGTCCAGTGACATTAAAAGAGTTACACTCATTCTTCGTTTTCATTATCTATTTTCCCCTTTGGTTTCTTTTCTCTGTAAGTTTATACTGAGACATATTTAACATGTTTAATTCTCTTCAGTTCCTCTAATCAGTGTTGATTGTGTCTCATAGTTCAATGAGGCATTCAAAAAGGAAAGAATATTTTTCATTTCAGAAACTTCCAAAGATTTTTTGTTTCATATACAAAGGTTAAAACACAAATTTGCTTAATGGGAAACAGGCAGCTTTTTGACATCCCATACAACATAAATTAGCAGTTGCTTTTCCACATTTCACCTCAGTGACACTTTCATGTGTGACAAGTTCTCCTGTGCAATTTATGTGAAGGAGAAAGCCCAGCCTACACAAAGAAAAATAAAATTTTAAAAATGCTAATATTTTTTCAATGACTGCTAAATACTATTGCCTGTACTTTTAGTAGCAATTTGGCTCAAGGTAAGTGATGAATCATTCAGGACCTCTGACAATGGCTACCAGTACTCCCAGAGTTATTGGTAATAATAGCTAGATCCAAGTGCTGGCTGTTGCTTTTTTAATTAGTATTAATAACAAGGCACATACACAGTGCAACTGAAAACAGGGCTGAAATGGAGCACCCATCCTTTAGCAAATCTGATCTCTACAAAAAGAAGAGCTTTTAGCTTTCTTTCAAGAAAATGTACATAATATTTCAAGTCTTTTCCCTTTAAAACTAGAGAATTACATTTTGCAATTTCTACTAATAATAGAAATAGAAAGATAAAGGAGAGCTATAAGGAACTGTTCACATAATTAAAGATTTTTATAAATAACCCCTCATTTTGCTATGCAACTGAGTTCTCCTGCAAAGTCTGAAAGGAAATTATATCCCTTCTACTAAGCACCATGGGAGGGTCAAAAACTTACACAGGGTGTCATTCTCTATTCCCCTTCAGAGAGGTTATGTATTATTTGTTTAGAGCCCAGTTATACAGATCTATAAAATATTAGATCAATAGATCTAATAAACCACATAGGTTTTTGTTCCTCAGAAATACATGATGAAAAATCTTGGTCTCTGAGACTATTACTATTTGTATCGAGACACCAGCAGTTTTCCAGTATAAATCCTCTTTTCTGATAAATGAGGCTTAGCAGTTTGGAATGACAAGCCGAGTTCCACTACTCCTGTGCTGTGAGAGTCTCCATTGCTCAGCACGAAAAGACTATGGAAGTTCCCATGCATGCATGAATATTTTTTCTTGAATAAAGTAAAAAGAGTGAAAGGATACCACTAAGAGAACTGCCAATCATCCCATGCTCATGTAGGAGATCCCAAGCCAAGGACCTGAATAGCCAGTTCAGGCTACATTTGAAGTTACATCATCTTCAGAGGAAAATGTCCTACCTGCTGCCTGCTGGATGGATGGATTTTTCCCTCTGCCTGGCATTATCACAAATACTGAAACATTAAATAAGGTCACTCACCTACAGCACAGGACAGCAAGGCTCAAACACCAGACCTAATGGGTAGTTAATTAGTAATACAACGTAGCACACTTACAAATGAGAGGATTTCAAAGAAGAAAAGTCAGGAATGTGGCATATTGAAAACGGGAGTTTGAATCAAGCAGAGGATCCTGGCTTTCTGTATCCATACTTTTGGGCCTTTACTCTTGATGCAAAGTCTTAACACTACTAATACTCACAGGAGTATTCCTATGGAAACCTTTGTTTTGGCAAACCTTCTTCACCTTAGAAGCAACATTTTTTTTCCCCCCCGACTAATTTCAAATGCCACTGGGAATTTGAACTGCTAGAATTATTAGATACTTTTTGGGCAGACTGTCTGACACAAAGGAGATACACATTTCTGATTGAAACAAACAACTACTAACTCACTTAAATAACCAAAATGGGAAGCTAATTCATCTGGGAAGACTCTGCAATCACAAATGAACACAAAGCAAGTCCACTCCCCAAAACACAAAGACAATAAAGGAGGTCTAGCCTAAAGACCAGAGAAATCACATATTCCTAGAGAATGTAAAAGGTTTGAGAAGTACATAAGCAAATGGAAGGGCTGCTCTGAACCAGCAGGAACAGGTCACCAGATGACAACTAGGTCTCACAGGTATCAATGTGGTACCTAATGAAAAGTAAAATATAAAGACAAAATAAGATGCACATGGTGCCATCGCAACATTTTGGACTTAAGGTTTTAGAAACCACATAAAGTCTAGTATTAAAAAGGCCAGTGGTATGGCTCTTGTGAGAATGGCATGAGACAGGTAATTTCCATGATTTTTTAAGACACCTTTTTTCACTATTTTTTAAAAGATCATATGGAAATTGCACATTTCTATATAATAAGTACAGCCTCATTTATTTCCTCCCCACTTTGCAACCATTTCTTCATTAAAATTTATACCACATAGACTTTCAAAGGGAAAAGAATTCACAGCTATTCCTTTTGCAGATAAATGCCCATCTAATCTTAAAAAACATTATTTGTCCTCCTGTCTGATACATGTTAGCATCCCTGTGTAGATAGAGGATCTATCTCGGAATTGTACAGTGCATACAACAAATTCCTCAATAACTAATTTCTACTCAAAGGAAAAATCCCACATACACAGCACTCAACTGTTTTTGTAGGAGATTGTTCTTTTCATTGCATAATCTCTCTGCACACAGTTAAGCTCTTTGTGATATGAAAGGAATATGTTCTGTAACTTTAAAAATCAATGAGTGGGAAACGGGTAATGTAAAAACACGACAGGCAGTCAGCATGCTGTAAAGGAATAAGCAATACCCAGAGAATGCACTATGCTGAATTTCCCAACATCAGTTCACAAGAGTTTATCTCTTAGCCTATGTTAATCAAGGCCTCTGACACTGAGCAGAGCATACTGGTAACAACAACAATAATAAAAAGGGTTTTGTGCTCGGTCCCATGTTTATTGTTGTACTCTCCTGACAGGTATGACACTCTCTACTTCCCATGATGGTTAGGGTTCAATAGCCAACAACAGATGTGACTTCAATTGCACTGCTAGAACTGTTCAACCATAAAATAAACACCGCTTAGCACGTTTTAAATAAATGCTAAAGAATTAGAGAGCACATGGTAGAAACATTAATCTCATAATCCTCCTAGCATGTCTGCTGTTTATGTGAACACAGACAGGTGGCTCAGGCTGGGGCTGATGGCTGCCATCAGCTCCAGCCTTGAAATACAGCCAGGTCCTAACTTTAAAAAGCAATGAATAAACACATTCTTCCTGAAGCTGTTGGATCTGGCCTGGTTGTTCAGAATGGGCTGCAAACTGATGAAGGTGAGATGTGCATAAAACCAGCCTGGATACATAACAAGTAAAAGATGCAGCTATTGTGCCCAGAATAAATAGAATAAATATCTTCCTGCTTTCTGTTTGGAAAAGGTGTCAAATACACAACTGACAGCTATATCCACATTTCAACCTATAAAACTTCACACAGTATCACTTCATTAATAGTTACTTTTTACAATCCCACAGTGTTTGTTATGTACCTCTTTCTAGAAAGCAGAAGCAGAACCTCGGTACAACAGACCAAACCCACATGTGTTCCTAGAAACTGACATGAAGTAGCTAAAGAAAACTGTGTCCCCAAACCAAAATGTCACAAACCAAGTGTATGTATAGATCTTTATTTTAAATATGTTCATGACACAACCTAATTTTATTCCATTTAAAATAAAGGCAAACTACGAAAGCAAAATATATCAGATTTATGTTGATATTTAAAAGTCTTCTGAGGTCTTCTCTAACCCATTAGCTATTGTCTATCAAAATAGTGGATGTGCTGTGCACAAATGCATGCAGGATGGAAAGCTGCAGCTGATTTATGTTTTTATTACTTGACACGAGCAGAGCATACCTCAGATCAGAAAATGCAATCTCTAAAATGATTTAGATCTGGATGATTTCATGTCATTAACATATTATAACCAGAGCTCAGAGGTGATCTTTGAACTGGAAGCATTATTTCCAGCCAAATGGAAACTGACATCGCTTAGTCTTGAAAATAAATTAATGAATCCCTTCCATAAGGCATCTAATTCCACTTTTACCTGTAAACTCCACACTATTTGGTTTCTCATAATTGCCATCAAGGTTTCTACATTAGGACTAGTAAATCTTATTAATTTTTTTTTATAAAACGTATTTAACAAATCCCCAAATTAGATGCTAGTACGCTGCAGAAAGATTGTTACCCATGCTAGCTCATTTTGGCAGCTGGTTTCTGCCAGCTACAGCAAATACTAATGCGTAAGAGCCTCTCAGAAGAGTAACTAGGGTGAATATGAGCAGAACTGGTCCTACAAGGAAACTCTTAAGTCATTGCAAAATCCAGGAGGAAATATAAAATTAAACCCTTAGAATTTTCATTGTTATTTAAAATGAATTTTTTTCTTACTATTACACAACTGCACTTATACTATTCATTACCAGGGCTTCATTTAATTTATAAATTTCCTATTTTGTGACTCACATCTGTAATCCTTCTCTGCTTTGTTTTGTTTCTTTATTTGTTTGTTTTTCAATCTAATGGCACATGAAACAAAAAAGAGTGGGATGAAGGGAAAGGAACAGAGGACAACTTATTTAGGGCTCTCTTTCAGACTTTTTAGGTTGTGTGTGGGTAAGAATGGAGCAGGGAAAGCAGTGATAGCGGGGGAAGTGGTGGAAATTGAGGAGTTGTCGGTGTGATAGTTCTCTTTTAAGCTATGAAGTCTATGGTCTTTGCTCTACAGAAGCCAGCACTGCTTGCTCTTTCCATCAATACTGTACTTTCAAATCCACACTGTCTCTCCTTCAACATGATTTTGCTCAAACCTTCCACTGTCTGGACAATTTGGGTCAAGTTTTGTATTGCAATTTTTCAAGATCATGCCGTTTTCTCCACTCCTTGCCAACTCTCCAAAAGCACAGGAAAAGCCGAAAATTATTAAACTATGTCATTTAGCAACCCTTCTTCAGATACAAAGAAAATTTATATTAAAGGCATTTACAGCATCATTTTATATCAGTTTTGATTTTTTTCCTTTTATTTTTGTCCTCCTTACTGTTATTTCATCCCCAGAATATTCAATGTGGGAAAGAACTATGATTTTTGTAATTATCGTTCCAGAGTTAACGAGGTAAGATGATTCTCATAACAAATAGATTGCTTTACTGTTATAGAAATAGCAGAAGACCAAAACATGTACCAAATCTTAAAGGTCTCAAGATTCTTTTGTGTTTATCATTCCTTTGTTTTGATAAAACTAATCACTGCAGCCTGCATCATAACATCAAACAGTGCATGAGCTCAGCAATGGGTGAATGTGGTCATACAAGTACATTGAAGTTAATTGGTTGGAAGCAGGAAAAAGCAGATTTCATACTCTAAGAGTGTCCACCTTCTTTAAGATTCATTAAGTGACTCTAAGACTGTTTACTTTTTACAAAGCCTTCTATGTTTTACTGGGATTTACAAAAAATAGCTACATGACATGGGAGCACAACTCCCATTGATTTTTCCAAGAAATTTCTTCCAGATTTCTTGTATGCTTCTGAAAATCCAGCCTCTGATTCTGCTCCAGTCAAATACTTACAAAAGCTTTTGTGCTGTAAATACAGCGTGTGCTGTGTAGGAGAAATGATGACTCAAGAGAAAGGGAAGCATGATCCTTGCTAGGGGCACTTCCAGAACTGAGAATCTGAAAATTGCACCTCACAGGTTAAAGTTGTTTGTGACTGAAGAATTTCATTGCAAAGACCAACAGCACAGTTCCTGCATCTTATTTCTAAAAGAATACTTTGTGGCAATAAATGCCCAAGAAATTCATCTAAACGTTCCCAAACATTATATACCTAAGTGAAATATGGCCTGGTCTCTCCCAGTCCTCTTTGGCTAAAGTGATTGACTTTTCCAGAAATACTTGGAACAGTATTGTGACTGGAAAAAAGGGCTGGAATTTTGCTGATTTGGCAAATCAGTAAATACATGAGTGCATCTTTGCTTACAGCTCAGAATCTTTGATTTTCAGTATTGCTTTTAACCAAATCCTCATTTCTACTATCTGAAAGCATCTGGAAAGCCAGGGTACTTACTTGTCTCCTATTTCTTAAATGCATGCCAATAGTCTGAAATAGTCTGAATCAGAGTCTCTGCTTCAAATGTAACTACACTGTATATGCTACTCTGTAACATACAGAAAAGTAAATTTCAAAGAGAGCTGCATGCACATGCACTTTAGCCTTCACTAGCAGAGACAGAGCTCAGAATATTTCAGAAATGTCAAGCCATATCTTTTGCCCCATTTAAGATTCACTTTTACCGTTGTACTAGCAAAATGTGGACTTATAGCAGTATTTCAGGAAGATGGAAGGAAGATGCAAAAAGGTGATGTGGCAACACTAGGTCTCACAGACACTGCTCTCCTATGAAGTCCATACTGCTGCTCAGCCCCAGTGTTTGGGGGGAAAAGAGAAAACAGAAGGCCAGCTGCCTTGACATTGCAAAAGGTGAGCACAGTTTTACTCTCAATATACAGCAGTTCCTCACCTGTCACCTGTCACCCGGAGCATGGTTGCTTTAAAGAATAGATGCCAGCAATTAGCAGAAACAAGTCCTATTTAACTTAATTAATTTTTATACTATTATCATTATCTCTATAGTGAAAGGAATGAATGGAGATGAAAATAACAATTTAGAAGACACATTGGAATAAATAGTTTTCTCGTGATTTTTCCAACTATAGTTCAAATGCAAATACTATATAACAAAATGCTCTTTTCTCTATGTGTGAAAGGGAAACTTAAGTACTATACATGGGTATAAATCCACACCTATTTACTACAAGGATAACATGACAGCTAGATTTTCATATTATCTACTGCTACTACTATGACTGAAATAGAAATCCTACTACTTTATATTACCAAAAATAATAGTGCAAGCACAGTAGCACAATCATTTCAATAAGTTGAAGATGTCTATTTCATTGGCAAAGATAAAATAAATGATCATGGTTTATCTTAGTGGTTTACAAGTAAAGCAAGACAAGATTTACCTCCCTTGCAATTAATTTTTCTGCAGGAAGTATTTATAAGTTTGTATTTGATATCATGTATAAAAATAAAACCCTTTTTTTTTCTATTTAAAGCAAGAAAGGTGGAGTGGAGAGGCAATGTCACACTCTTGGGTGTTAGGATTTCACCACAAAGATCACAAAGGAATTCTTCCTCTAGAAATAACTTGAGACCTTCAGCAAGACAAGTTGTATGTTTTCCTGCCCTGTTTACCTGTGACACATCAAGTATTAGCCACTGATGCAAGTGGGATCACATCTTCAATAGGCCAGTTGCTTTATCTTACAGAGCAAGTCACATCTCCAGTGGAGAAGAGCAAAAAGAGCATTTAAAAATAACAAGCCAAATAACCAACACACAAACAAAACTACAAACAAGCAAAAAAATAAAAATAAATTTAAAAAAACAACCAACCCAAAACATGAACCAAAAACCAGCTGCAAAAGCCTGAAAAGTGACATCATATTTGATAGGCTGTAAATATCACTGTAGTTCTATTTCCAAGAAGAAAGGAAAGAAGCAATGCTGCAGCACCTTATTAGAACTTGAAAAAGTGAACGGATAAGAAAAAAACTGACACTGCAAAAGAGAAAGACTCAGGAAGGTAAAAAAGTAGCCTTGGTATTTAACTCATAGATGAAGCCTCTAAGGTAGAAAACTCTATCATCAGTGCCTGGCTCCTAAGGCTCCAGCATGCCAAGGAGAGGTCTCAGAAAGGCTGGTAAGTAAAAAGCTGAAGAAACTCAGCTGGGTTGATATTTCCATTTGGAAGACAAATTTAATTTGCCTGAATTACAGCCTGTTTTCTTCTATTCTGAGTGGATATTAGTCCAAGCAAAATATTTTATCATAGCAGTCTGGAACAGTGAACTTTTCACAAATATTTCTTGAACATAATAAAACAATTTTTCAATGGACACCTCGGTTTCTTAAGATACACTTGATATAAATCTGTAAGTTTGATACAGATTTCCTTAGTTCAAGATAATTATGCGTAACTTCCTTTATAGCAATTTCTAAGCTTTGCAATTTTTTTTCCTCTTTACGCTCAGAATTCACTTCCTTGGGCTCACCTCAAATTTTAATGGTCTATCCAGTATCTTGGGGTTTTCTTTTTAATTTTTTCATTTTCTACAGGAAAGGTTTAGCCTGTAGATGCATACTTCAGAAAGGCAAATAAAGCATAATCTTAGTAGATATAGATAATAAAATTTCAAAGCAAAAGGCCAAGAGGAAAATTATCCATTCCTCATAAGTAAAAGTCTTCTATTAAAGTAGCCATGATATAACTACCAACTTGCAAATCAGTCATTTCCTATATACATAATTCCCGCATTTTTAGCATTTTTTTATCCTCTTGTAGTAGCTGAGAGCATCTCCTGAGTCCCTATCAGACTGTAAGCACAGAATAAAAAGGACAGTGTCTGGCCTTTGGACCTTCCAGTCCAAATGCAAGGCACAAGACGAGGGGTGGAGAGAAGCCAGGTAGTCAGGCTGACATGCATACCCGCCGCCTGACTGCTGTCAAGCTTCTCCTAGGGACAAATGCTACTTTATGGATCCATATACTAAATAGAGTGGTGGATAGTTTAGTGTGACAATGCAAGTGCTCCCCAAGGTAAAGGAAAGAATTACAATGGCATGACGACACGGGCGTGACAAAGTCCTTGTGTCATTGTCTGTCTGAAACAAGACAACAGCGTGATATCACACAAACAATGCATAGTCTGGGAAAGTTTTGCAGCATCACTGACAGAAAAAATGAACACTTCATTCTGCTGTGATGGAGAAAGGGAGGGTCATAAGGGAAGTTAGCTGAGAGCAGGAAAAATGTTCCAAGGCACAGGTTACCAAAAATATTTGGGCAGCAGATGTGAGTAGATGGGGAATAGAAAATATGTTATCTGCCAAGTCCAGAAAATACAATACTGGGATGTGAAATGCTATGACTTTTAGATTTGCATGTGGCTAACAAAAGCTGCATGATAGAGTCCTCATGTGAAAACAAAATCATGCAAGAAGGAAGGAGATGCTAGGATATAAAAGGTAATCAAAACTGAGATGAGAACAAGGTTATAGGCCAAAAAACACTAGAGAGATGATACTTCCCACAGCTACTAGGAATGTTTTACCCTGCACTAATGGAGAGGAGATAAAGAGCCCTGCTTTAGCCCCTTTGAAATGACAGCAAATGGCAGGTGAAAATTAAACATTTCCCGAAGACACCACCATTGTTAAGGAGGATACGAAGAAACAACCAACACTCCTATCAATGTGTTAATTGTTTCTTAGAAAAGCACCTTTCAAAGAAGGAAGCTGTTATAAAGGCTACCGATACCTCAACCACAAGCTGCACTCTTGATGACAAACAAGGGCAAGCTTCCTTTTGCAATCTTTTTTACAGGGACCAGAGCTGTGCAAAGCAGTTCAAACACACACCTACATTAACTTAGATACATTTCCTTCATGTTTTCAAAACACCACAATATCTCCAAGCTCTTTCTCAAGCTAAAGAGAAGAGGGTGCAGCATTGTTATCATGCTTTCAAAAGACTCAAGAGCACCGACTACTTCTTAGTGATATGAAATTAGTCTCAGGGATTGTTATCACAGTCTCCAAAAGCACTGCCCCACTCTGATCCTCAGGAAAAGATGGCATTAATTCTCTGAATCCAAGCAATCTTGAGAACACCATAAAAGTAATTTGTCAAACAAACAGTCATGAATACCTCATAAAAAACAGGAGACCTGAGGCAGCTAGATAACAGATTTTAAGAGCTGAATAAATTAAACAAATGGCATCCCTCACAGACTGTTTTTCTTACGTTCTAGGCTTCATTCATACAAAACAAAACAACAAAAAAAAGACAGAGAGAAGGAGGAGACCTTTCTTATGATGCCTTTTGGTTCAGTAAAGCAAAGGTTAGCTTAATCAAACTCTCCTTTCAGGAAATATATTAATATCACACTGTGTATTACAAAGGATTGGAAAGGAAGAGGGATAAGATGGACAAATGATAGACAGGTGGGATTAATACATTCACAAAGGGAAGTAAGCAAGCACCATTCTAGTCTTATCTGTCTATCTACAGTTCTGACTCCAGATAATGCCTCATTCCCCTTTATGTGAGTTTAAAAGAAACCTTTTTTCACAAGCGACATGAAAGAAGATGTTCATACAGAACATACCAAAAGTGCTCCTAAATGCCTAGTAAAAAAACATTAGGAGCTTGGGAATTAAACATTAATTTTCAAACACAAAAAGAACAAATCATCATACTTTAAAACCCACACAATTTTGTGCATCTCTAAACACACACCCACACTGTTCTGTACATACAGAAAATTCTCATTAAATAAAATCTCATCCCATTTGTAATGGCACCACAAAGTGAAAGGTATTTTGGAAAGTTCATTAATAATTTATGAACAATAGAATGAGCTGTGCTGCCAAGGTACAATAATGTTATTTTGAAACCAGAAGAAATATTTAAACCAATACGTTTTTAACTAACTACAGCACAAGCCACCCTGCCATCCTGAAAACAGATTTTTAGGTGTTTCTGTCTGTACCTAAGCACAAGAAGGCATTCTAAAGACTTGAATCTAGCCATTTGTCTTACCATTAGAGGTAATTAGAGCTACATTTCCTACAAAATTTCTGCATTATTTTCCCAGGCAAAAAGAAAGGATCCATCTCTTTTTAGTCACCATTGGAAGACACTTTGAAAGAACTTTTCATAGAGTAGGGCTAAAGCAGTGACTTTCACAATGTGCTCAATTCTTTAGAAACAATTTGAAAATCACAAGTTGATTTTGAAAAAAAATTCTTTCATGAATTATTTCATCAATATATGAACAGGAAAAAAGCTCTGCATTTCAAATATTCCTTGAATAGAGAAAGATTTATGGTCAACCACAAGCAGCATATGAGAGCCTAGACTTTTATTTCCTCTGTGTTTATGTTTTTGCTACCCGTTACTGTTTCTTCATTTTCCCTTCATACATGGCCCATTATTATTCCATTGCTTATGGCATATTTGCTCCTTCTTAACAAGGACCTTTCATAACAAAAATAATCCAATTTATTTCTTTAGCCAGGCAAACCAAGCATGTTTGCAGCTACATTTGACCGTGGAACTAAGCACCCTCCCTCACATAATCACAAACTACACAACCTCCACCAACACACCTATACACAGAAGAAACTTTCTCTCATCTTATACCAGGCAGCATGTGTGAATGTTTACAGGGTTTTATTTCAACACAATTACTTTGTTAAGGCCACTGTGATTTCCAGTATTAGACCAGTTATCTCTATCTTGCAAGATTTATTGGATCTAAAGTCTGGCAGGATATTATATCGAGAAAAGATATTTAGGAGCCACTCAATGAATGGCAGAGAATTTAGGTGCAAGATAAACAAATAATAGGACAACTATTAGGAAGGTCAATAACTTTCCTAGCTGAAACTCACTGCGTACTTTCAATTCACATAAGTAAATAGAAATTACTATCATCACTGGCATTTCATACTTGTGAAAGGATAAACCTTGATTCAAGATTGGAAAATGCAACAAATGGATTAATTCTCTATTTTTAAAATGAAGGTAGGCACTTCTTGGTTGCAATTAAATCTTTAAGAGTCCCAAATCACCTGAGAATGAAGTTCAACCTCCATACTACTGAACCTTCCTGGACCAAGATTTAAGTCTTTGGGACTAAGCAGATGTATCTGAAAAGACTAAGAGCCTAAAGCATAAATCTCAGAGATTCAAGAAAAGAATTGACCAAAGACAATAGCAAGAGGCCTGAGACTAAAATCTTAAACCCAAACTAAAAGTCCAGAAAGAGTAATTGTTATATTTCCTCATCCCTAAACTGAACTGATTTTAGAAGCATCTTTTTCCAGGGTGTGGGGAAGGGCTGTTTAGTTTGCAGGTTTAGTCTATAAAATACAGGCACAAGTGTAACACTCAACTAGACAGCAAAAAAATTGCTCCACGAGAATGTGTAAACCAAGGTCATAGCTTGCAGGACAACAAAGGCAAACTAGTGATTTTAGCTCTGCACTTGTGTACCAAATCAGGAGTTCCAAGCAGTTACAAATACTCATAATGACTGAAAATAACAGGACTCAAAAAACATCATCTGACCACAGCATCATAATTAAAGTTGCAGCACACCCTCATTTACAGTTCCTAGAGGTGTATGAAGGGCTGGCAGTTCAGGAAAAACATACTGTAACCTCTCAATTGAGAAGAATTTATATAAAAATCAATGAAATATGGAAATCAAATATGAAGATGTCATAGGTACGGTTCCAATGCTCAGTCTTGGACATTCATTCTCTGAATAAGTACTGACTGAAGGAAAGACTTTTGTGTGGAAATGCAAGAAGAAAACAGGAGAACAGAAGGTTCCTAATACAGGAATGATGCTTGGACTTTGACCAGATTCAAGAGCAAGAGGTTTAAAGCTAATTTAATGTTTCTTCCTAGATGCCTTCAAAATGTGGGAACATCAGAAATTAATGACCTCCCAGCAGCACTGGTGAACCAGGTCTGCCTTCCCCATACATCTTCAAAAAAAAATAGGCTATATTAAAACTGGTTTCTTCTGTAATAAAAAGAAACCTGAGAGCAACAGCAGTGGAACATAAAACACTGTAAGATAACTTAAAGCATCATTATTATAACAGTTTTTGTCATTCTTTATTACCTCTCTAAAGACTGCAGAAGACGACAAAACTTTCAGAAAGCAAATCGAAAACAATACCAAGGATAAATTAAATTTTGGATTAACTGCTAGGCATAACCATGAAGCATTAACAATGTACAAAATTGCATTTAAAGTTATGAAGAACATGACCAATCTCCAGTGTTTTTTAAAGAAATTAGGCAATAATTTTATTCTAAGTGAATGTTCCAGAGGGTAAATGACTTCTGCAGCGCAATAAACGGTACAGCAAATTGAGGAGTATATTTTAAAAGTAGGAGCAATTTTCTTCCATAACCTTCACTTGAAAGAACATTATTGCTATTTTATTAAATGGACTAAATGAAAAATAAATTAGAAGGCATTTTATGGGGTTTAAATACACTTAATATCACAGTAAGATATGTGGATTTAAATGACAACTTTCTAAATTATACTACACTGGAATTACAGAATATAAAGAACATTTCAAAGAAAATAATCAAACATAGTGACAGGACTGTCACTATTGTTTCTGGAGGACCCATGAACAATATCAAAGATCGATTCTATCTCTGCTTATGCAACTAATTATTCAAAATTTTGCTTCATATAAATTCAAGATTTTGGCTCAAGTTACTGCATCCCTGGTAAAAAAACTGTGACAAAAATCAAATACCTTCAGGACATACAGTCTGCATGATCTTTGTACGGGAGAAACTATTAGCTAAGTTTTGCATAGAAATCTGATATTTCCCAACCAACAGAAAGAACACACTACTGATGTGCCAAAAATTGCTGAGAAAGGTTATTTTCTTAAGAGTAGAAGAGAGAGATTGAGTTACAGTTATCAGAAAAGATGAAAGGAGTTTTTGCGGTTACAAGACATCCTACAAGACAAAAATAAGCACAAAATAATTACTGAAATAGGTGTTACATTAAAGCTGCACAAAAGAACAGCTTGTGATTATTTTTTGCCAAGGTTTAGTGGGGTGGCAAAGCTAAAGCCTTGTTGCAAGAACAATGCCTGACAACTTTACCTAACTTATAGGTTACCTGACTATTCTGTTTTCCATTGATTTCGTTTATTTTCATAATGTACTTAATAACCTTATAAAAACGGCCATAAACTAAGAGTCTCTTCACTAAACCTAACAAAGTTGATACCTTATTCAGAAAGAGAAAAAACAGTGTGTACAGTGGAAAGCATTGCCACCGTACAGTATTGTTTTCCATCAGCCTGTAGTTGAGGCCCTGAGGATTTCCCAAGTTGTTACATGCCTGTAAGTTGACTCTGGGACAGTTGTGGAGGTTGATGGCAAAGCTAGGAGCCCTCAGGTGAAGAACGGTGTGGCCAGGCACAGTTTGCCTTTAGCATGTGTGAATAGGGAGTGCAGTGTCATGGTGTTTTAGTTTCTCACATAACACTCACTACATTTTTTTACAAATGTACACTGAAATGTATTCTGCTCCTTTTTTATATGTTGGCAGTTCAAGGCTGCCTGCTTCTGTTTATGGATTTTCTGGGCTGAAAGTTCTCATATGATGCTCCGAGAAGTGGCATAAATGTGAATATTTATTACTTGAGCTACATGCAGTGAAAAGACATATGCATAACCAGGTTCAGAAATACTCAGAGCTGATGAAAACTATGTAACTCTGACTACTCCTAGGATTTTTCCTTGATGGTGCTATCAGTTTCTTGGTGTCTCCTATAAGAATATTCAGCCTACTTTTGGCACAATCTCAATTTTGCAGAAGGGTGCAGATCTTCACCCTTTTATGAAAGCTGAAGGTTACCTTTTTTGACATACAGAATGTTTTCTCAGTATTTGAGTACCAAAGAAAATGTTCATAGCTATAAAATGGATGTTAAAAACAAAACAAAAATCCAACAGTGCAATGTGCTTAGCCTATCTCTAAGAGGAAAGCACTACTCCTCTTTCTGCTTTTCCCCATTATTTTAAATTCACTGGCCAATGCATTCTCAAAAAAAGTGCAACATTTGCTGGAAAGCACAGGAGGACCATGATCAAGAAGTAACCCTGGGAATCTTGGTGTAGCCCTTCGCTACCTGGGTGTCATCACTATCTCCAGTAACAAAAAGTTATCTCACAGAGGGTGAGGTCCAGGACTTGAACTAGAACCCTTTGCTGCAAAGGCAAATAGTACCTTTGGAGAAAGGGACAAGATCAAAAAGTGAGACAAATTTTATTAACATTTCTTTTAGCCTAAAACCTCTTGAGATATCATGCTATTCAAACAGGCTGACTGTATCTGACAGGAATCTTTTCACAGATCTATCCAAGGCCTTTTGAGCTACTTTGAGGCTCAAGTGTTTCTGTGGTACAAAAATAAGTAACATCTAGAATTATTTTAAAAGTTCCCCAGAATCCCAGTTCAGAAAGTTATTACAGTAATAGTTTCAAGGCTCCAACTCATTCCTTTAAATCTAGACAGGTCTAACTGAACCCATTTCCAATTTCACTGGTAGAACCTTTATATGATTCTTCCTTGCAAACCAAAAATTGCTCCAAATCTTTCAGAGTTCAGACACGATCTGTGTTTCGCAAGCGTATGTTAAACATGGCTTCGAAACTGTCACAATACTTCCCAAGCTCGGGACGTAAATCATACATATGCCAGGAAGAAGACAAATTCTGAAGATTACATTTTCAAAGTATAAGCATAAGGCTTTACAAAGATATGTGCATTTTTAAATTGCTATTTGCTTTTTAAAATTTCAAGAGAGTAGTTTAGGAATGAAACAGGAAGGCTTGAATATAAATAGTTCTTTGCACATGAATGCAACAAGCTGTCCCCTGTCCTGCAGAATCTCCATGGTCTGCTGTGCCAAGGACAGCTTTCCCTATGCTGAGACAGAGTTTACAGTGGCAGATGTCTCATCCTTGTTGTCCAAATTAATCTGGCATAGTGAATAAAGGAGGCTGTCTGAGAGGGGAGAAAAAACCCAACAACTTTCTAAAGCAGTTTTGCAATGTACTAGTTATTGTTGGCTTGTTTGTTTGGTTTGTTATTTGTGTTCCTTGCTCTTATATGCACTCTGCCTTTTTCTCCAACACATCTCTCTTCAGGATTAAAGCTTGCCTATGATTCATAACAGCTATTAGTTAAGAAATTATGGCCAAACTGGCACTTGCAGAAAACTTATATAATTTCTTTATTGACAACTACAAGTAACTCTACAGTGATCTTAAATAATGGTTTTGTTTTCTTATGCTCAGCTTTGTCATTTCTCTTTTCTCTCCCTGGTTTTCAGTCCCAGCTTCTGCATTTTTCTTTTAAATGTATGAAAAGACTAAATGGGCTGTTCATAGGCAAAGGCAGTTAAACCCAGAACAGATCATGGCAGGTCATGTCTGTCTGGGGACATTTAGTACTATCTTGAACCCACATAGTGCTACCAACATAAAA
>VZRZ01004061.1:2509872-2582209 GCA_013398175.1 Climacteris rufus | reverse complement strand
AAAAACCCTCCTCATGACAATCAAGCAAAAAACCCCACCAAAAGCAACCAACCAAAAAAGAATTATTAAACCCTTGCTCCTCTGGTCAAAAACAATTACAAAAACCCTACAACCTGTTGAAGTTGTGTGAATAGCACATCTAGTGTATTTCTTCAAACACAGGAGAATGCAGGTAAACCAATTCCATTTTTGCACTATTTTATATCAGGTTTTTGAAGCCAAAAACAAACACACATTCCCATTCTAAATGTCAATAATTAAATATGCCACCACAATGATACTTTTCCATTTGGTCTTTGAATAGATTTGAAAAAATGCCTTCTTGTTAAAAAATCACCTCAAACACATATCCATGACAATGACAAAATTAAATTTTAATGGTTCTCCAGAAACTGGGACATGGTCTATCAGGTATTAATCAAAGTAAGTTATTTAGAGGTACAAATGCAGGAAGAAATATGATTCTGTGCTACAACAGTAGCAAGTGGGCTGAGATGCATCAGAGGTGAAAGTCTGAATTTCCCTTGGAAAGGAAATTGTTAGAAAAAAGAGGTAACCAAGTCATTTACTTTGTCATTCAATAGCTATCTATTTTGAAAACAAAACCCTATTAAAAGATCACTTATACTCCAGCTTGATTGATGATTTGCCTCTTTTGCTACCCTTTTACTGAGCAGCAGACCAATAAATAAAGAGTGACTTTGAGTGACAGTAAATCCAGAATTTCAAGTAAATTAGAGGAAAATAATCAGTATGGATCAGTCAAAACAAATACCAAAGTCTGATTCCCACCACCCCCCTTCTCTTGCAAAATTGGAATGTAATTAAATTTTATAATGACAGCTTTGAACTTAACCATCTGCATTTTTTGGGGCTCCCTCCCTCATTTTTCTTACATTTCCATGTAGACTATTACTCTCATCTTCCTAGGAATGAAGCAAAGATTAGATTTACTGAGTGGTGACTCTCTCCAAGGGAACTGTGTCTGAAGATGGAGATTTACAGGTCATAGCACCTACTTAGATGAACATGAATAACTCTCTGCAATGCTGTAGGTCAAAAAAAAGGAGCTTGGATACGTATAGATAAGCAAATACTGAGTAGGCTTAGGAAGGTCTAAGTATCTTTCATCTGTCATGGAATCAAAGTGCCTCTGGATGGATGGGTCCTGCCTGGCTGTTCATACTTCAGAAAAATTGTTGAAGACTGAAGAAGATTCACATCGTAACGTCAATTTTGAGTCTAAAAAACCAGGAAAGCATGACATAAAAAGGAGTATCAATCTGTTTCACTGATCTAAAGGAACATGAAGGAATGACTTGATTACAGTCTTTAAGAAATACATGAAGCAGAAAAATTTGATAATGGAAGAAGCACAAATGAATGGCCAAAACCTGAAGTAAGATTAATACAGTCTGAAAATAGTAGGTTATTTTTAACACTGGAGGCAATCAACCACTGAAGCACCTTATCATGGGTTGACATCAGATCTGCAGCATTAGCAACATTAAGTTGGTGCTTTCCAGAAAGCACAGAGCTATAGTACAGCAATAACTTCTTGAAGAAAGGTCCCTGGTTAGACAGCAATATTTTGTAATGACTTCTTACAACCTCCAGGATAGAATCTAGAGAAATAATTGAAGGGAATAGGGGGAGAAACAACTGGAGTGAATGGGCCATGATGAGTTTACAGTCCTGCACACTGAAACCTCATAGCAGAGCAGATGACAAGAAGGGAAGATAAATTCAGTTTACAGCAGGTAATATGCATATGTAAAAAATTGTTACACTTCTTACTTGTTTTACTTGAAAATTCTGTACCATCCCCTGATTGGTTCCTTTCAGAAAAAAAAAAAAAAAAGTAGCTTAATTAAATACAATGAACACTAGAATTTGAATTGACAAAGAAGACCAAAACCGACATGTGTTGTCAAGGCAACATGGGCCAAGAATTGTCTTTGATATCTCTTAAACCTGACAGTTGATAATATTGAGCATCATTTGTACAGAATAGTGATGCATCTTACTATAATTTTAATTTATAATGTGAAGCGAAAGCAATGCCTGTAAGCAAAGATAAAATCTCATGTCTTAGAAATGTGATGTAATTTTTAGCTTGATTTTTACTTATGCCAATCAAGTAACACTGAATATAACCCCTGGATGTTGGTGTCAGATTCAACACAGCACTGGTAAGGAAGTGTTATCTCTAAGGGCCCAATTTAATTTTTAGCAGTTTAGGTTTTGATAAATGTTGGAAGTCAAGCAAAAATGGAATACCCTCCAGCAAACTCAGTAAGATAGTTTATTACGGCATTAATAACTCCATCTTTGTCATGTAATTAGAAACTAAAATGCAGAAAGGTATTTGCAAAACCTACCTTCATGAGCAATTCAGTTTCTAAAACAAAGTAGAATAAAAGCTAATACAATACAGAAAAAGAAAATCTAATTTGTGGCAAGCACTAAAGTAAGCCAGAAATAAATTTGAAGGCACCTAACATACAGAAGTACAGACATTTGGAATGTATTTCTGTAGTCTGGAAGACAAGATTTAACCCAGACCATTACAATCAGAGGGGTAGGGGAAGCAGAAAAAGGAAGAAAAAAGGCCAAAATTAGTGGTTACAGCAGAATGTTCGCATCACAAACCTGGAGCACTCACTATTTTTCTTGCTGAGATGCTGGACAGCAACTGCTTCTGCATTTACTAATTGTTCATTGCTAAAACATCTAACTAGAATAATCACAAACCTGGAACTATATAGTTGTCAGGGAACATTCTTCCTCTCTCCCACTTTCCTCTTTACTTTAAAAGGAAAGAATGACTGACAAAGCAACTGATACTAATCCCTCTCTACCACCACCCTATTCCAGCTGGTTTGGAACATAAGAAAAGTCTTGAAGGAATTCAAGAACAGGTTAATAGAAAAATTCCCTATATTACTATACAGATTCACCGGTATCCAGATATTCTCAAACTCCCTCAAAGTACAGTTGCTTCTTAAGAGACTACAGATTAAAGGTAGTTCCCTAAAGCTTTTCTACTGAAGTTTTTGCTACTTTATAGCTGTAATTACAGTTTTCACAGGTGATAGTCTGAGAAACTGCTTGGAGTTTACATACTACTTCATTAGAAAATGAAGGTTCACTGAATCCCTTTCTATCATAAAGCAAATTCAGACGCTACCACATCTGTCATAGGAGATCTGCAAGATGTCTGCTCCCAGAGAGCAGATTCCCCAGCTGGATTGGGATGGGACATTCCTTCATGATCAGCGCATATTTTCCCCACGCCTTTTACTTCTCTACTCACTCACAGAATAAACAGCCCAATTATAAAAATTACCAACTTTACAACCCTTGGGTGGATTTCACCTTGGCTGGCTGCCAGGTGCCCACCCAGGTGTGCTGTCACACCCCTACTTGACAGAGCAGGGGGAGAATGTGTGATGGAAAATCTTGTGGATTGAGACAGACAGGGAGGACACCAGTTACCATCACAGGTAGAAAAGACATGACTTGGAGAACATTAATTTAATTTCATCCTAATTAAAACCAGACTAGAATGGCAAGAGGAAAGGCAAAACAAACCTACAAGATACCTGAACCTAATACACAACCTGAAGGTAAACACCAAAGAAAGCAGTGTCTGCATGTCAGACATGGGCACAGATCTGTGATTGTTTGGATGTGACATTTGGACAAAACCTAAGTGTCCCATCTCAACTAAATTGCAAAAAGGAGCTATTTGTCATAATTGCAAAGTTTTGGTCTTCACCTTCTGCCAAATGGTTGCATATATCTGCATTGCAAACAATAAACAGCAAAATATAATTTATCTCCTGAGAAAACTAGTAAGGAAACAAAACCCTGGAACCAGGAGTCTCCTGAACTGCAAAAAAATGGGAAATGTTCCATCTTGTTGGTAATCAGCACTGGTGCAGTGAGTGGAAAGTTATGTACATACAGCCAAAGGCTTGAAATCTATTTCTACCTGACAAAGTTCCACATAAGATTTTTGGAACAAACACAACACATAAATGTGGACAACTGCCTTGCATATAGAGTACGGTGTGGAAAAAATGTACGGAAAACTAGTTTGCATGATGGAACATAAGTAAGATCAACCCATTAGAGGAGAAAAAATATATGAAAGTCAACTTGAGAGAGAAGATTCACTTATGTGAGGTAAACTGAACCTCTGAAAATTGATACATTTCTAATTAAAAGTCCAGAGGAATGAATCAATTATGTTTCAGGCACAGCCATTAGTTCTTCTCTCTGCTTTTCTTATTGGCTCTGATTGCTGGTGCTACCCATGTAAGAAGCTTCATTATTTTGTTGTTTTAATAAAGTAGTGTGAAGATGAACTGCCCTTCTGATGCTACTGAGAGAAGATTAAAAGATCAAAATAAACCTGAAATTGAAAGTTAAAAGCATATAAACCTATAAAAACTAACCTCACCATACGTGAAAGAAAATTACTTACATGAACTATGCTTTTTTTAAAGCCAGGCAGCATCATAGGACTCCATTTAATTAACTGAGCACAGCAATCTACAGTATCCCTAACATTCCATAAATGTATTTTATGAGAGAGAAATAAAAAAAAATAAAGAAGAACTGTCTATACAAGACCAAAGATCTGCTTTGGATATTTCTGTCTTTGGAACAACATCAGTATGCTCAGCCCGTAAGGAGTACAACTGTATGTCCTAAAACCTCACTCAACTACAAACTACATGCATGTAGATTTTCAAATTGAACCCCAATTTTTTCAACTTGATCCCAACTTACACCTGAATTTCTGATCCTTCTTGCTTCACGTAACTGTCAACTACATCTACATATTTTTTGCTGAAGATATGTTAGATAGTTATTTGGTACATCCATTTAATAGTAAACTTTGCTGTCTTGGAAATGCATTGCAGAGAAAATGAGATGACAAAAAATATAGGAAATTAAGTATATTAAAAAAGGCTTTTTTTTTTTTTCAGGTTACGTCTGCTAACATGTGCATTCAGAAACAGATCAGTCAGTTTCACGGAAGCCCATCCAGGCCTGCAAAGCATCAAGCAACAGCTATAGCAGGAAGGTGAGAGGACAAACCAAAACACTCTATTCTTTTCCTAAAGACCTGCCAGCAAATAATCTCCTGGGACAGTTATGTTGTTGTATCTAATAAATATTCTAAATTACCTTTGCTTCTTTTAGCATTACTAAATTCCATTTGAACATGCTTGAACCCCCAAATGTCAGCTCTGAAACCTCATAATACACATAAACCTGCCAAGAAAAACAAGAGCCATACAAAAGAATAGCTCTGATATGAAGGTAAGCAAAACACAGCAGAAGGAAGTGAGAATATTTTTCTTTGCACTTTTTTATCAAGTATAGAGGGAAGGCATCTTCTTTAAATATCATTCTTTGCTAGTCACATGTGAATGAGTACCTGAGAATTATACAACAAACTGTTCTACAGTTTAAGACCTAGGAGAAAAGAAAATTAATTGTATACCTAGCTCAAACTTCTACTGCCTCTAGCAGGGACCATGAATTACAATAACTGGTCTTTCCTTCAAGTAGAATACAATAAGCCATATTTCATACTATTTTACAGTGTATAATATGTGTAGTCAAAAAAATAATCTCTTTTATCCCTCAATTGAAATTTTATTTTTGCACTTTTCATAAAATACATTGTTCTTATCTGCATTGAACCAATCATTGCTAATATATAGTCTTGCTTTTCTACTTGCTAATATGACGAGTAGCTATAATAGCTAGCCAAATTCATGCATAGTATTTCAAGCCTGTGATTTAGAAGACCATACATCATAATGCTAAACACATTTCCACTTTGTTGATATTTTCTCTTTTGCATCCTGTGAGCCATCCTTTTCACTGCAACTCTGATTATTTTTTTATTCCTTGGGGTGCTTTAAGTAAAAGTAACTAAGGCCAAGTCCAGGTCTAATGAAATGAGGGAAAGCTTTGCCATCAACCTTAATATAATAGTGAAATGGCTGTTAGTGAATAAAAGCTGAGTACCTTTTTTTTCCCCTCTGTATATTATTCAGGCTTTACAGCATGTCCAACATTTCTAGGCTTTTGCTGATTTCCTAATCTATTTAGATTTTTCTGCAAATGTACAATGTCTTGCTGTGATGACCACCATCTGTTTTATTTTTAATTTGCCTTTTAGTATATAATGCACAAGTATTTTACAAGGTATGTTAAAATATAGGACATTGGAGATGCACATTAAGGAAAAAGCTGTTAATTGCTTTGTCCTACTATTGCACATTGAGGCATGATGAAACTTCTGCAGAGAAACTTCTGGGAGAGCAAGTATTTCCTTGGGCCTGAGATACAAGGAAGTGAAGCAAGAGAAGGAAGAAGAGTGATTGGGAAGGAAAGCTTAGCAAAGGGACACAAATCTGGACAGCAGAAACATCTGAGACAACTGACAGACAGGCCTTGGAGGGGATGGATAAAAACCTTTATCTGGAGATCCAGAGAACAATACAAACTTTATTTTCTAGCCACAGAATCACCGATGTGAAGAATAAGCCTGAAAGAAAGACTGTGGTTATACCAGAGAAGGAACAGAAAGACTGCAAGTGGAGTGAAATCAGCCAGAGTAAAATTTGCAAACTTTTAATATCAGTTTCAGTTTACATGGCTATTTTGAAGGTTTTTTTCTGCTTCAAAATATTAGTTGCTATATTCTAGCAATTTTATTGCTATATATTTTTATATATATAATATATATAAATATATTATAGCAATATTATTGCTATTTTATGCTTAAGATGAGTCTGGCTTTTGGATTTAAATCTATTTTTGTCTATTGGGAGCACTTGCTACAGAGAAGAGTTTAGGCAAATCCACATAGAAGACACATGATTCAATCTCATCACACCTACAGAATACCAAATATTTGTAAGACTTTTCCATCTCACAAAATATGAACCCATGAGCTTTCATCTGAAGACTGAGAAGCTTTGTTACCCACACACAAACTTGGACTTCTGCTTCCTACCTGCCTTCCATAGATACCACAACTCTGGCAGGAAGCCTCCTAAAGTCACAACTCTTGCATGTAGAAATTGCAATCATGCTTTTAAAATTTATTATGCATGCTCAATGGAGAGCTAGTGCTCTAAAAATGAGTTTGTGTACAGTAAGTTTTAATTTCTAGTACACTTCCCCTATTCTGCTCAGTTCTAGTCTCCTTGATGACTTATTGTTATTAAGTAGAACTCCCTGGATCTTTCCTGCAGGGAATGCTTCATCTCTTTCAATTTCAACAGTAGTCACAGTTTATTTTGCATAATTAATAAACTATTCTAGTTTATCAAGCACTTGGATGAAATTTGTGTTTACAGAGAGGTGTTTTCTCTAGAACTTTATTGGTTCTTCAAAAAATTTGGTTTGAAATATCGTCTCCTTCATATTTGGTAAATATTCTTTAATATTTGGTAAATATCCCAGAACACTAAATACACCAAATACTTCTTTGGTAAGTACAGTTGATTTTTCTCTGCTAAATAATTGCAGTGTTTTTCACTAAAATAAGAGAATAGCTACATAGAAATGCAGTACTACCTTATACAGGATCTATTGTATCATTTCTCCAAAAGATTAATTAGTGCATTATTTAGATGTTGCCCACATCCATTCATTTCCCAGAGAGATCCATGGCAGTTTTTGAAGGAAACTTTGGCCTTTTATCTTTCCCTGTCTTCCTGAAGGCTTGCACTTATGCCGCAGAGCTCTCAGTCCAGATACCCACCGCCCACCTAATCCTCTTTCAGTCAATCTGCTAAGTAGTTGAAAATACCTGTTGGGAAAGGAATAAAATGCAGGCTCCAGTCTGTAAAAAGACTGGGTAGGTAAAACATCTTGACAATGGTAACTGGCCACTATATTTATATACTTGTAAAAGAAGCTGAGGAAAACCATTACAAGAATGCACAGACCCCTGAAGACTCTGGACTCAGATGTCAAGATGGGGCTGCTGCCCTATAGTTTCTGCCAACTAAATACTCCCAAATGGTAATATCACTTGCATGTACAGCTTTTACAGAGGGAACTGATGAAACCCCTTATAATTCAAATATTAACCTAATCAAAAATTCCATTAACAAAGAAGGTTGGAATGGTGGTGTATTACAGATTAATCAGAATTCATTACAACTCTCTCCTGTGGTGCTAATGATTCATTGGTCTTTCAGAGGAAAACTGAGGGATATCTCTAGCAGCTTACAGGAATTGTCTAAGAAAAAATGTATTAGCACTTGCTCATTCTGCAAAATGCTGACAAGAAGTATTCTATCTTACAAGGGAAATACCAAACTGAAAAATAAGCATGTTTATAGCACAAATAAGTGTGGTCATATGCACAAAGAAAATCAAGTATTTTAATCAATGATCTCTCTCAAAAATTAAGAACTCAACACCCTCCAGTAATCTCACAAAAATTCTAATCATACCAAAAATCAGCAAAAATAAATGGGGCACTAGGAAAGCAGATATATGCAATTTCAGTTTCCCCAGTGTTAAATAGTGAAGGAAAGCAACATCAAGCATATGTTTTGCATATGGGAGCTTGGGGGAGGAGCATGTTAAATTTTTTTTCTCTGAGGCACATTTGATTGCAGTGGCATGCTTTCAGTACTTGGAGGCATTTAACCAGAATTGGAACCCAAACAATTTCTGCAATCTAATTTACAGTTCTTCAAGGCACAAGTTCTTTGCACAAGAGTAGGCAGGAGATGCCTTAGAGAATGCCATGATTTGCCATTGTTTTTTATTTCACTGCTTCATAAAGTGCCAACTATGCAGTAAAACTAGATAATATTTTATGGCTGATTATTCAGGCTGTGGTATGTACAGGTACTCTTCCAGAGTAGTGGTGACAGTGACATGAATAAAGGTAATTTGATCTTCCCTGAAATGCATTACAGCAAAAATAGGATGAGAACATGAATCAACACTATATTCCATTTTCAACAACAAGAATATAGACATTTGTATTTGTTACCTTCCCTGTTTTTCTCCATCCACAAATATTTACATTTCTAAATGTTACCTTCTGGTACATGCAAAAAGAATAAATAAATAGTGTATCAGACAAGAAAATGCTCATTCTGTAGGATTTACCCAAGGGCAATACAAAACACAGGCAAGTACCTAAATTACTGATCTATAAAAGACATGAAAGGATACCCGTTTATCTATCTTCCATGGACATATATCTGCCAGCTGCATGGAATGATATAGAAAATACAGTTTTATAGGACATAGTCTGCAGCTACCATATCAAAGTTAAGGCAGTGCTGAAAATGTCACTGAATGAGAAAAGGCCAGATTTTACGTTCGGATGATATGTAACACACAGTATGTCCTGTCACATGCAATTCTTTTGTGCTCTCAAACACAATTCTTATTGTGACATCAATTAGCATACACGCTGAGGAATGAGGGAATTTATACATGCTAACAAGGTCTAGCAGAAGAACAGACTAGGATGGTCTGCTGTATCTTTCCCAGCCCTGAGTTCTCCAAATTTTTGAACCATTTCATGTACTTGAACTTTTACATGAATAAGAGAAAACAAAGAACATGGGATATCTTAAGTAAACTGAGTTTAACCTTAAGCAAAGGAGCAGCTGAAAATAACCTACATCAATCTTACATTTAAGAGACAGAACCATACCCAGCTAATTTTAATTTATTCCATTAGCACTGATTTTCCTTGACACTGCAGAGCATGACCTCCTCTATGCTATGGGTTAGCAGTAAGGCTGAGATTCCATCATAACAAACTACTGCACTTAAACTTCATTACATTGTTGCACTAATGGAGTGAAAAGGATAAAGAGAGCATCTTACACATCTTTTGGTAATATCTCTGCTCTCAGAGAGGTATTCTGCTAGTTCACCAGCTCATATATGCACTAGAAAGATGCTGTTGTCTGCTACAATAACTTCAGCATAAAATTTCTACCTTCGTAACTTATTTCTATCATAATATGGCAACTGGACACACAAATTAGCAGATCAGTTTTTGTTCTTGCCTTTCAGCTGCTCTATTCTAACCCACACAAGGCAATTCCTATTCCCATGCTATCCTGTGTTTCTCTTCTTCCCACTCTAAATCTCCTCCCACCCTTGTCTGCGACTAATATTTTAAAACATTTTGAAGTTAGAGTTCAGAAGAATACAAATATACTCTCCTTCTATTGTAATCGTGCAATACATCCCCAGAGCAGAAGACAGTAGCCTTCATGTTGTGCCCTACAGGCAAAAGAAACATTCCTCTGCAGAAGAAAAAGCACATTTCTACCTCAAATTTACTGAAAAGACCACGAGCTATTTGGAGGACAGGCACTTCCCTCCTTTCTCTTTCAAATATATTTACCCAAAGCAGTGGCAGCTAATCCAGACACTAAAAGGGTCTATAGATTTTAATAAGATCTCATGGATGAAGACAGCATTTCCTGAACCCTAGTAACTAATGTAACATTTTATAGCTCAATCTACAGGTAGCTGAAGTCTATCATGAGACATCGCTTTAGACCACTGTGGACCTCCAGAGGTAATTTCATTTGATCATTTGAATACTTGGATTTAAATAGCAAAGACTGCCATTTTGAAGGTACTCCATGCTTGAAAACAGTATCCAACAGGGAAATTACAGGTAGGACTTAACATTCAAGCCCTAGAGAATCTTTAAAGCCATTTCTCCTAAGAAATGAGCCAAAACCTCTTGAATTATCGGAGGTGTCAAATCAGCTTTCAATAGAAACTCTCCACAGATCATTTCATTAAATCATTTGATCACTGCCTATTAAATAAAAAAGGAAATAATTTTCAGGAGAGCAGAGAGGGAAAAATAGCTATAATTAAGTACAGCAATTTAAAGTTGCATTCTTCACACACCATTACTGACATTAGAAACCTACTAATATGCTAGCAAAGTCACATGTTAGAACTGGTGCATAAGGGAAAGAGCATACAGAGTTAGTCTGAAGAAGTTCAGCAAAATTCATTTATGCCCAGTTCTATCTGAATTGCTTGCTCGGCTTCATATGTAGTAACACTGAAAACAAAAGTGTTTATCCAGTTGTACCAGTGGCCACCTCTCTTTCTCCATCACTACCCTTGTCTGGGATTATTGAAAAAATTGCAAAAAGAATTTAAGGATTTTGATTTGTCTTATTCTTGGGACAAATTATGTTCTACCCTTCTTTTTAAGTACTTGATCCAATTTCAAATAATTCCTATTATTTGTACATATATTAACAATTTGAAATGGAATTCATACATTTGTGGCATGACCTTGTTTTTATTACACAGCTTTAGGTCTCAGAGGGCAGTGACAAAGCACCAATATGCCTGCCACATTTTCTGTAATAAAAACTGGAGAGACATGAGGGAAAAGAACAGGAGAATTCAGCTATGTGCATGGAGGGAAAAGAAAGGTGTCTGTCATGCAGAGAAAAGAAGATTACAAATTTGTTAAAATGAATATTTTGCAATTACAGAAAAATGCATTCAAATAAGTTTTTCCCTAAGTCAATCTTAAAAACCATACAAAAGCTGCATTTTTAAAGTCTTGAACAACACAGAGTTTGCCAGACTGCATGAGGCTAGTGGTCTGTCAAACCAGTAAGCCTGCGACTGAGGCTTCAGGGAGCTTGACTGGGAAGCATCTCCCCAAGTGCTCTGCACACAATTGTTTTGTTCTAGTATTTATTATGTGTCCAGAAAGATAAGTTTTGTTTATTTTTTCCTTGTGTGTGGAACTATAAGTGTCATTGAACATAAAAAGAAGTCCTTGTATTACAGTTTGATTCAGTTTTGCCATTACTGAAAAGCACAGGAGAAAAAGGAGATTCCACTATAACACGTGATAACTTCTGTCTTCAAACCTTTAACAGATAGTTGAGAATAAAGCAAAAGCTCTAACTCATCCCATTTTACATCATCATACTCTTATAGAAAATGTCTTCATACATGATGAGGCTGTTCATTTTTTCAAGTACAAGACTGAAAGTCCAAGGCAGTTTTAAGAATCATCTGAGCTGTAGACATTCCCTATGCACATGTAAGGAAAACCTCTTAACTTTCTATCCCAAGAAGCAAAAAAACCACAAAAGAAGCAAAAACCTACTAAATGTACATGATTTCCTGTGTTAGAAACATTTCACAGGACCGCAGTCACGACCAGAGTTTAGTAACTCTCAGCATAATATTCAGATTTTCTGAAATTGATTTCTTTAAAGCTAAGAAAGAGCTAATAAAAATGACTTTTCTATAAGCTTAGAATTGACTGCCAGCAGGAAGGTCTCTGCTGAGCACCCTAACCAGGCAGTGCTGAAACTGCTCTGAGTATGAAGTTTCACAAGAGAGCTGATGCAACAAGCTGCCATTTATGGAAACAGATAGTTGTCGAACCCAGACTCCTGGCCTGCTACTCACAGTTGTCTTTCCACTGAGCAAGTGACTTGCTTCTTTTTGGCTGGGTCTGTTTTCTCCTAAATTGGTAAACTGAATTGGCTTGCCAAGTGAATCAATAGAGATCATTCAGGGGGGAGAAAAAGCGTGTGGCCAGGTGTGGATGGAGAGAAGGAGAAAGTTGAAAGCTTACTTGCACATTAATTGTCATAATTTCAGTCCCAGCACATCCAGGTCTGACTGAGATAAGAGAAAACCACTTTCTCAGGTCATAAGTGACTCCTCAAATACACCTGAGGAATGAAGACTGCAAGACTTGCTTATTTATTATCTGGCAATTTCTGCATTCATCTAGACTTGCACAAAGGGACTGACACCAAGTTTAAGGGTATTTTATATCCCTTCTTCATGATTTTATATTACAGTACCAGCATGTAACATGCTCTGATCTATTCTAGAATAGAACAAAAAAGAATATAAATTTTCAACAAATCAACTGATTTTATGACAAAGCTGCAAAGCTGAAATACTAGAAATATGGAACTCAGAGATCCTGACCTCAGTGACTTCGTTGATAATCAAGCTTTCATTTATTCCTTCATATGTATTGGAAGAGGACAAAAAAACCCCAACAGTGATTAATCTATGTAAGCATTGTGCCCAGTCCAAGATATTTTAAAATTCTTACCAACAAGTCAATAAACAATCACCAGGATTAAATAACCCAGCTTGAGTCTTGGCAAAACCTTTTCTGTGGGGAGTTTACTCATCTGCTTAAGGCCCAGTGATGCAACTTCTATCAGCAAAAGGTCTGGGAAGATGCCATTAGAGCATCAGAGTGCAACACAGATTCAATTTCACAGCTGCTGGCCTAAGGCATAGGGTTGTAATGTTATCTTTGCAACTTTTTCACATTTTTCATGTTTTAAAGACTTCCTCATCTGTGCCACCATCACACCTCTGCAAGATAATGCACACACCTGGACAGTCTAGTGAATCATTCCCATTAGTCCTGGTCTGCTTTACATCCCTCAGAGAAAAGCAGGACATATGTGCAATGCCCCGGCCTTATTTAGTTATTTCTCAGTTTTAGTTCATAGTTTCTATTTAGCTTGTTGAGACAGACAGATGACAAGGCAAAGAGATAGATATTTTAGTGCCTCTCACCACAGCATCTAATCATAGATCTAAATAGCGTTTGGGGCGGGAAAATTAAATTTAGGTTGTGGTGCGAGAAGGATGAGATTGAAACTTCCTGACCTCTGATCCTTTAAGCTGAACAGTGATGTGTCCTCTAAATTTCAAGTCAAGGAACATAAAAGGAAAAAAATGTGTCCTGCCACCTTGGCCTAATCATGCATAGTTAGGTGTTCCTAGCCATCAGCACTTTAGCATACTTGACTAGTGATGTATGAAGTAGGCCACCCCTGGAAATTGGTTTTCTTGCCCTGTGTCCAGGACCAGTGTAACCACAGGCCATAAATACTAAGGCTGTTCAATATCCTCTTACTTGTATTTTTTTAGAATGATTTATTCACGTAACCAAGTTAAAACTGCAGCAGTAATTCAGATTGGGGATTGAAAAGCTGTCTGGCTTCAAGGCACTTGGGAGTTATTACCCATTTAGACTACAGGCAGAACAAGCCCTGTAGCCTGATTTGCTGACATTTGTCCAAAAAGGTTTCAGCACTGCTGTGTTAATCGACTGGCCTTGATCTGGGAAGGGGACAGAGAACAGATTTACTCCCCTATGTCACCATAATCTCAATTCCTACTTCTATCCTCTCTGGGACCACTTAAAATCTGTCACCAGAAATAATTATTGATACTGAAATGAAATGCTCTTCTTGATTGTGTTGCCCAAAATGTTCCAAGAAATGTGTTCACTGAAATAAGCTATTAACGACAAAGTACAGTAAAAAAAGTTTCTAAAATAACAATCCTGTTTTCAGACTGCTAGCTATTGGCCTCAAGTTGACTGTAGAAAAAACCCAAAAGATACTGCAATAAAAAGGAGATGCCTGCCTCAAGTTTTCTAAAGACAGCCCATCCTAATTTTCAGGTATATCAGGTCTAGAATGCATTCGCTCTGAAATTTTGATAATTTTCAGACTATATTCCAAAAGCTGACTTGTCTATCTCCCGATACTATCTTGTCATCACAGAGCGAATTTTGAAAGCAGAATTACTCGCACAATTCATACCAACATAATGGCATAGTATCTGGATTATATCCCCCCATTTCACATACTGGACTGAGAACTTCCCATGAGGCCACCTAGAAAGTGAATAAAAGTATATCTTCTTTTCTAAACAGAAAGACAATTTTGATTCTTCACACCTGCAAAGTAACATTGGGAGTTGGGACAACAGTTCCAGGAATAGCATATTTAAGGGAGCTGGAATATCAAAGGACATTCAGATTGATTATCCAGCATTAGTTGTTTTCATTCCTGCTTTAAAATTGGGGCATAATCCACTTTATTTTGTAGAAATATTACTTCTACCTCAGTGTATTTCCCTGATACTGACCTGGCTAACTGTACCAATTGCAACAGAGGAGGGTTTCATCAGAAAATGATTTCTGAAATACCCTGTTTAGTAGATTTGAGATAGTATATTTCTGTCAGTCTCTAAATGTGGTGACTGACATGTCCTTTATGTTAGCACAACTTACAGAAAATCATATGGGAATATTTTTCTGCCTCCTTCTAGCTTGTTTAATTTACTTAGCATCATATCTTTAGCCATAATTGCAAAGCTTATCTGCAAGTATCCTACCACTACCCTCTCCTTGAAGTGCAGGTCTGTAGGTCTTTCCATAGGTTATATTTTTCTCCTTTCATTCTGAATGCATCTAACCAAAGAACTTATTTTAAGTCTCTTTAATCAGATATTGGTCAAAGGTCTTTATGCTGGCATGTAGGAACTAGGAAGCTGAACCTCTGAGATCTGCCTACAATGGAACAGTTAGCTTTAAAATAACAAATTCAAATAACTATGCTGGGACAGAACTCAGTAAGCAATATTAATCGGTACTAGGCAAGTTCTCCAGAAGTTCTGTTGAGCTTCATCCTCACACAACCTTCAGTATCAGTGTGCCCTGTGCAGAGTGAGTAACAGACTTCCACTTGGTGGAAAAAAAGAAGAAAAACTAATGCAACAACTCCGGTCACCTGCAGGATGCAAGATACAGAAGGATAAGACAGAAATCATGTTGCTGTGCCAGGGCAGGGAAAAAAACCTGCACTCTGGAAGGGGCATGTGTGAGTGCTCAAAATTGCAATCTGGGCAAAACACTAAGAGAAACACTGGGTCGTACCAGAGCTCAGCATGCTCTGTCCAAAAACCTGGGCAAACTTCACAATTCCTACAAATGTAAAAATATCAGCTTGCTCTTGACTGCCTTCTCCTCATGCCAGAGGCAGCAATAACAAACATTATTTACCAGTCTCCTGCAAAAATATAGTGTGCTAGGGCTTCAATTCCTGTTGTGAAGAACACTTGGCTGGGCAGTGTGAAAGAACATAGAAAGACTGTGTATGTGGAGATAAACAAAATATTAAACACTTCAGTAAAAACACAAACGTTTCCAATGATTTGGAAAGTGTTTTGAGTCAGTGGAATATCAATCAATTTTAGAAAGGAAATAAAAAAAAAATACAACCACCTACCCTACGACCAATTTCACCAATTGGAAAAGAACGCTTTAAATGCTTTCCACACAGATGACTGCCAAGTTTGCTTTTGCAGGAAAATAAAACACTGTACGATTTTCAAGTGTTCAGCACGAGATGCCTAAAGAATCCTGAACTAACAATTATTTCCTTTCAGCAGCCAAATTAAAAATTCTTAGTTCCTCTCTAACTTCAAGCTGTACCCTTTGGTCCTTTACAGTTTTATGTGTGTGCAGGATATCCTGCACCTTTGAACCAGAATGGTCATTATACAAACAAAATATCCGTGGTATACAAAGCTATTTTGCTGCACGGTGCTGGGAGGAAAAGGCAGCTAGAAATTTACCCCCAGTATGAGATTTGCTATACATACAGCTGCAGGAGCTGGGAATTAGAAAAAAAAAAGAAAAAATGCTCAATACCCATTGTCTTCTGATCCAAAAATCTGGAATTAAGATTTTATTCACTGTATATTTAACAGGGATAGAAATGTGTTTTATTTACATATAAATATATATAGGATATTTATCTGCTATTTGTTGTGTTAAGATAAGAAATTTGGCAGAAAATAAACACCTTGCATTCCAGCTGGTCCCCAGAGTTCAGAGGGGCTGAGAGTGGCTGGGCTTAATTTCTGATTACAACCAATTCAGCTCTGTAAGTCTGGTCACACTCAATAGGAGCTTCCATGAGCACAGATTCATAAATTGGGCAGTTTTTCATTTTAGCACTATAGGTCTGGTCACATTCAATAAGAATTTGTGTGACCACAGATCCACAAATAGTGAGATTAACCAATCCAACCTTATAGCTCCAGTCACATTTAGTAAGAACCTTGCAATCACAGGCTAGTGATAGTGCAGTTTAATGAAGCACAGAAAAAAGTTTTGGAACTGCTATTGATAAATGCACTGGCTGTGATAGAGCTCTAACAATAACAATAATACTGTGTTAACCTGGGTAATAAATAGTAATCCTATGAAGAAGCTTAAAAAGAAGTCCCTGCTAGGGAGGAGGGAGAAAAGAGCAGCCTGTCAACTGTCTCTGAGGTCTTTTGGGTCTTCCTCCTAAGGAGCTGAAACTTCTACCCTTCTTATATACAGCCCAATCTCATCCTTCTCCGCCTATGTTATATATAGCATGATCTAAGTGGAGAGTTGAGTAACACAGTCATATACATGGTAGCATGTACTTCATTAAGCTTATTAGCATATACAGGGTGTACTTCTAATATAAATGACAATTAATTAGGCAAAAGTTACTTTTTTGACTATGGTTTCCTACAAAGTTCCAGTTATATGACTTTGTTCTCTTCTATGCTGTTCACTAAACCAAAACAAGACCATCCTATCTCCACAGGATCTCATCCTTCAGCCATCTCACCTTTTCTTGACATCTGCTGAGCAGATCTCCATCTGCAAAGATGACATAGAGTATTCACAGGATAGACCACAAATAGGAAGACTTAAACTTTGGCTGTCTTTTTGGTGGTCATCCCATAGTTCTTCCAGCAGGCTCTAATTGCTTATTACATCTTTTTAATGTGAGAAATGTATTCAAATACTATACTAATACATAGGATAGATAAATAAGTCACTTTACTAATTTATTTGAGAGCAAAATGTCTTTGTTGCTTTGCTGGTTGCAAACCAAACTAATATAAAGTCTGTGCAGATTCTCAAATAGGACAGGTAATGAGAATCTACAAGACACACAGCAGACAGTGACAGGTCTTAACCTTGCTGGCTTTCACACCCAATTGTTTTTTTCCTTTTGAAGAAACGGATTTTTTTTAGTGAGAAAGGAGGAAGCAAAATCACCATTTACCTAGATTTAATGAGCCCTTGCTTTTCCCATTCAGTACTTTTCTTCACTGTGATAACTTGTTTAGCAATACATCTTACAGTCTACATGATATCTGTGCTGTTTTAAGTATTTTTTTTTAATGTAATGCCTTTCTTATTCTTCCAGCCTAAGCAACACAGTTCATATAAGTTATAACAAAAATAAGGGATATGGACCACAGGAAAAAAAAAAGAAAGAAACCAAAATTCTCCAATTTTTATATGGTACATAAACTATAGCTTCTTGATCTGTCAGTATATCACATTAAAAATATTATATTCAATACACAATAATATAATTTATGCATAACTAACTCATAAGAAGCTATGCTATTGATTTTTCAAAGGCCTAACTCTCATTCCAATATGCTCATAGAATATTAACAGAAATTAGGAACCTAAATGTTTTATGGGATTGAGACTTAATCATTAAGCTCAGCAAATATCTATTTTTATAGTACCATACATATATTCTACAGTACAACAAAATTATCTGAATCATGAGGCAGGTTTTACTTTTCTTAGTGTGGCTGAAAAATGTTAGGGATTTTTCTGTCTGAAACAATAAAATATTTTTTGTATTTTCATTTATATTTCTTAAAGAAAATGGGTAAGAAACAAATAATAATGACAAGCAAAGACAGTGTAAAAATTCTTAAAATTTTAAAGTACCTTCTCAAAAATTTAACTTTTTGCATTAAATCCCAAAGGAAAGAGATTACTTCTAATTGAGAGCAGTGTTACTGGAGTAATTCCAGGAATAAATTACATGGCCATAGTTCAAAATTATGATAAATTCTGACTAATAAACCCCATACAGTATAGATATACTGTCAAAAGAGAATCTTTTTATCTCAGGCCTCTCTGTCTATGGTACAGGATTGTGTCTACCTCTGCCAAACACAGTGTTCATTCTTACTGTCATTTTTATATATAAACTCTATTTTGCTTTTGCCCTAACTACACTTAAAAATTGTATTGAATGTATTACCAAAGATAAACTGAATTTGCTGAATTATTTTGACTTAGACAGGATGAGCGCTCTGAGCCCAATGGCTTTCTCATGTCCCATCAGTGTTCATAACAATATCATTGTTTTCCTTTTGGAAGCCACAGACATAAATGACTTCAGATAAAAATTAAATCCTACTTGGCAGATATGGCAGCTATTTTTCCACTGGATGTGCTTCTCGTCTTTGATATTGCCACCTTGGCTGAACAGAGGCTGATTTTGTCCTGATTAACACCTGTGTATGGTCCTTCACAAATTATGCCAACTGGATTGAAAAATACTGTTCTTTTAATCTGGTAATGTTTTCCATCCAGATTTTGCAAATAATTCAACTTTGAGAAGTTTCAGAGAGTCACTGATTTCTTTTTAATCTGGTCTGTTCCAGCAACCTCACATAAATAATTCCAATGTTCCCTTGTTTTATTATGCAGAGACACATATAGGTAAGGCAAGTCAGTGGATAATCACAGCCACATGTATGGCAGAGTTAAGGGTATAAATGGCTAAATAAGCCATAGATAGGTTTCTTTTCAGGCATAGACAAACTGTAAATTAAATAGCATTTAAAAGATTTTTGGTTGGAAATCGGGTTATACAGCAGACCTACACAAACTTCAATCTCCAACCTGGCATACTGCTCAAATGAACAAAATCTCTGATCTTGGAATAGGGCCATCTCTAGCCAGGATGCAGACAATGCTGCTATTTATTTTATACTTGATTAGAATTTGTACAATGAAAAAATCCCCACAGTGGCATGAAAGGTTCATATGAAATGATGCTAAATTATTGGTTTTAAATAAAAAAATATTTTGATCAACTGATGAAAAGGACCATAGAGAACCAGCAACTGTTTCACTGGTATGTGGGAAAAACAGGAAAACACTTAATAAACCCCAACAAAGAAAACTTATACTATTCTTGCAAGAAAAAGGCATTATGTGATTGACTGAGAAGCCAACACTTGAAATTATCGTGAATTTTGTCCTAAATTTAACTTGTAGTTAGTCCAGATTCAAACACACACACTAAGAAAAAAGGCAATTGGCTACAGTCTATTGATAGATTAGGTCATTGTATAATTAAAGAAAAAAATAAGCTTCTCAGTATTAACTTCACCATATTCAGCAATCACCAACAGTATGTAAAACCTAAGAAATTATTTCTGCTAACACAATTTTACTCTATCAGGGGGAAAACCAAATTAAGTAAAATCCAAAAAATCCTAACCTTGCTCAAACCAAAGCACAGTGTCTAGCCTCTCTGTATAAGAGCAGCAATACAACAACAATTCTTTCCCCGCATGGTTCACTGGCTACCCCATGTTGTTGGAAGATTTCTAATACAGATGTCCCCTCAGTTATCTCTGGGGTTAATCACCCCATATTACAAATGGTGTTTTCCTTGCAAGAATCACAAAAGACTTAGCATGAAATCAGAAACTTGCCTCTAACTGTAGTGAGTGACAGAAAACCAGGCTTTATACCCTTTGGGTGTAGGACTTCAGGGAGTCACACACAACTGCCAGAATACTCATTATCCAGTGATGAAAAGAAGCTCCACAGAAGCACAGGTTCTTTTCTGCTACCTCACTATGAAAACTGGCACAAGCCTCAACAACATTGAAATTGCCAAAGCCAACACCTACAAAAATCAAATTAAGTCTAAATCCTTCTAACTAAACAGGTGTGAAGTTCTGTGAGTCCTGATGCTCAAAATAATTCTCTTTTTACCATAAAAAACACAAGAGCAATAAATTGACATGAAACAATAAAAGCAGCTTTTTAACCATTTTGAAGTGTCATAATTTTGCTTGCACGCTAGTTTGATGAGCAGAAGTTGAGCTTCTTGCTATAGTCAAAGCCACACTATTAACATAAAAATGTATAACATCTATAAAAGTTAATAGGCATAACGCTAAAAGCTGCCAAGTATAAGAGCAGAAAAAAAATAAAAGCTTTTGACTTCAGAATCTCTGTAACTGTGAAATCCATACCCATCAGAGCACTGTGCCCTGTGATAGTTCACTCCAAATATAACACTGCCAGAATGCTATTTAAGCAGTGCTGTGAGTGCTCATTACAATTTAGAAACACAGCCACTCTTCAATAGACAATCTAACAAAAAAACCATACAAAACAGACATTTCAGAAAAGGATTTCAAGTCACACACCAAACTGGGAGTGAATAAGTCTTCTCAGCCTACTTTAAGTACTGCTATTATCTTAGTTAAATGAAGTCTGGCTTCATGCATTATCTGTATTCATGCTTCCGGACTGATGACAATAGCCAATAAAGGAGAAATCCAGTAGGTCCATTAACAAAGGTTTTCTTATTACCATCCTAAACCGTGGAACGGTTTATGTCTGTAGTCTGCCAGCTCCTCCAGCAAGATGTGATGCCTCAGAAGGTTTAAACTGCTCTCCAACTGACCTACTCATCTGTTCATAAACGTGAATTATCTCACTGGAATATATAGAAGATCAATAACAATAGAAATTGGATTTTATACATGTTTATCTCATTCCACAATTAAGCCTCAATTGTTCTACATGCCTGTAACAGTGCTTGATGTTGTCTGACAAGAAATATAAAACAAGCCTAAGCCTGTGTTTAATAAAGAAATCCCTGCAGTCCACAATAAATGGTTGCAGACTTATAAAATCACAATGAAAACTTACCAATGTAGATGCAAAGATTCATTGTTTCCACTTACAATGATCATGAGAGAAAAGGATTATCTTATCAAAAAAACCAGACAATGAGAATAAGCACATGGACATTAACATCACAAACAAACTGGGGTAGGAGAAGTAGCATTGTATGATCCTACTAATAAAGTATTTCTCAATGTGTGTTACTAGAGCAGGACATTAGCAGATGCAAAATGATAACTGACCATAAGTCAGGCAAAAATGTTTTCCATTTCACTTCTCTGTTAAAGTATAATTCTCCTAGAACCATTAATACATTCTCCTCAGAATTATTCTATTGTCACCGAAAGCTCAACAACTGCAAAGAGAAGTTTGGGAAGCAAGCACAGGAAGCCATGTGCAGCAAAGACAGGTGTTTCCTAGCAATTCTCCTATGTGCACATCTGCTACTGAACATCTGTAGAGCTGAGGTTTCTATCTCTACAATGCTTTGGAAGGAGTTCTTAATTTAACAACACATAGGTTTGATGGTATGAAAAGTTTATCTCCTTCCCAGCAATGCCAATTTCACCAGCATGATGTGTACCTGTGTCAGGACATAGAACATTTATACTCTAATGGAGGGAAGACAGACAGTTGTTGATTTTGAAAATGTAAATACAATAAGTATTCTTGAGAACTTTTCATGGGTCACAATTTTATACCTCCTTTTCCTCCCATTGCTGTAATCAAGTCATTTGAATGCCTATACTTCTTCCTCCATTCCTTCCACTTGGTCTGCAAAAACATCTACATCATAGCTATTTTTTCCCCTTCTCTCTCCCTAAAGGGAGAATATCAGGCAACTTTTCCATTTCCAGCAACTCTTGGTGTTTTCAGATGCTTTCCCTGTGCTGTCAGGTATATGTGTACCAAGGTGAATGTAAAGTATTCCTACAACCAGATAGAGCAATGAATGAAGTGATGAGATGAATGGAAACAGCAGCTCCTTCTATGTAGGAGTAGCATGAGGCAAGAAGTTGTCATTAAATATGTCCCTCTAGTCTAAAACTGTGGCACTGGAAGAGTGAGGTAACACAAAATTGCTTGCAGTTACATTTAATGATATCCTGAACGTCAGTCACTCACAGAAAGTTGTTATACATCTCAAGCTGCAGGTTCAGGTCTTTCCAGGGCTGTGGGGTTTGTTTGCTACATGGATTTACAGCTAAAGCACAGCAGAACTACTCCTCAGATGGGAAGTTCTTATCTCATACCCTACAATTCCTTATGGAAACAAATAAATTCCTCCTACTATATGTTGAAATTGCCCAAATTTGTTTCAAAGGTACCTGGGTGAATAACAGTATTGGTCATTTCTGTAACTTTCCAGGTACAAAACCCCAGCTTGCTAAATCACACTGTCATGTTCTGCAAGCATAAATAGGGCAAAACCTACTGTCACAAGAAGAAATTATGAATTCCTTCCTCTTGGAGCCAACCTGTTGTCACTTGCTGTGCATCAAATCCAACAAGCTGAATGCCAGTTCCCCTCCTGTCCAACCCATCCTTCTTCATTTTCCAATTTCACCTATTAACATAGGCAAGGTAAAATTCTTAGCTGGAAAAATGGTTTAAAGCACTACTGATGTACAATACACGGCTATATCATGTCTTTATATATATATGCACACCAAACATTGCAAAGGGTTTGCTAAGCCTCCTGTTTGCTGTAATCTCACATTTTATTTATATACATCATGGAGTATAAATACATGCTCATATCTTGAACAAAAACACATAAAATACACAACAAAAAGACAAGAAATTATTCTGTGCCAAGATTATCTGGACAGTTTCAAAGATATAGTCTCTCTAGACATTATAGTTTTTTTAATAAAGCTTTTTGGTTTAAGGGCTCCTGCTTGAAACTTTACAACATTTACTTGTAAAAATGTTTCTAAATGATAAAATCTCCTATAAAACTGTGTTTTCACCCAGACAATTTTTCAGAGAGCTCTTTGGTTATAATTCTCATGAGAAAAAACCTACACCACAAATGAAGGAGCCTAACAGTGGCTGCCTTTGCCAAAAAACATGTAGGATTCTGCTGCTTGTTTTAAACGTGACCATGACATCCACTAATGCCATTCTATAAACCAAAGCTTCAGACCTGGAATTATTTTTTAATTTTAAACACAAAAACCCCACAAGTGTTCAACTACAGCTGAACAGCATCCTTCAGGCCTCTTGTTGTACAGTAAAATTAAAAATAAAAGAACGTCACGTTTAAAGCAGTGCTGTGTCTGTCAACCCTGGAGTCAAATTGCCACAATTGCTTCTTTTGGGACTGTGTGCTCATTTAGCCAATGCAAGGTCTTCCCAGGGCTCCCAGTGCTTATACAGGAGTTGGCTGGAGGATTTTATTTCTTGTGTTTTGAAGCTATTTGGTGAAGCATCCTGCTCTTCCTTCAGAATCCTGCATTGCCGTTTACGCAAAAGACTTACATACTCTCTGACTACTCTTCATCTGAAAGCACTAGTTCATCACATAAAAAAATTAAAAGTGTCAAATAATATGAAGAGTAATGAAAATAAATTTACTCTCCCTTGATTTTTCTCTTCCTATCTTTACATCAGTAATTGCACTGCATATGCTGTAATAATACAATTTGCAGCAGGCCTTGGTAACTTGTTACTAGAAAAAAACCATTTTACCCTGTGTGATAGTGTCTTACAAAGAAAAAAAATTTTGGAAGAAAGAAAGAGAGAATGATAGGCACAAAAAAATTATAACCGAACAGGCAGTAAAACATTAAGTGACTTCTAAAAGAGGCTGGTAACTTAGGAAAGCAACCACAACTAGGGACAGCTTTTATGGGAGTTTATTACTAATGCACCTACAGTAATAATTTTAACAGTTCCTAGGAAGTGGGATGACACAGCAGTCCTAATACAATTCCCAACCAATTTTTTTTTCCTCCCTCTCTACCTTAATCTGGACTTTAAAAATGATGCTGTAAATCTGCATTTTATTAATAGAAAGAAAAATTGAAAGAATTAACAAGCCTGGCAGAGAAATTTCTTTGAAGTTTTCTGCTCTAAAGCCAAATACTCAGCTTGACTCAATTCACTACAACAGACAGATAGGTGAACAGGGAGGTCTCTGAGTGCTTCCTTGGCATGCTGTCATTAACTGAACAGCAGCTGGTCATTAATAACTTTGATCTAAATAATAATTCATACAGGATTAAACTGCTTACAAATTATATAGCTTGATGCTGTTGAAACTATTATGATGTAGTTTTATAACAGTGTTTTCAATTAAACCATTCCCTGGCCCACTCTGTGTATATATTTTGGTTTACAAGAGTGAGGTAGGAGGTGCAAGGATATTTGATCCGGTGAGTCACAACACACCACCCACCTTTTTTTGGTGATTCTTATGCCAAGTACATTACAGAGTTAAGCAGGCTGAAATCTCTCTGAAAAGGAGAAGGTTAATTAAAAAAATGCCAAGCTCCTGCACATTGTACAGAACACATCATCAACTTCAGATAAGTAATAATGAGTATATTCATAATTCTGGTTTCCGAATGGTAGAAAAAAGGATAAAAATAATAAAGAACATATATCCCTGTGGGAACAGGCAGAAGAGGGATCTTTGGAAAATTAGCCCACTTCAGGTCAAAAATTTTGGTTTACACACTTTGGTTTAGACATGTTATAATGGATGTGATCATACCCAGAAAATCTTGCATTTCAGGAATAATTCAAAACAATTAGAGAAAACTTATTAGAAGCTTTAGAGAAAAGAAAACAATGTGTTAGTCTGCAACTCTAAATTGGAAGATCTGGAAGCAGGCTTGGAAGAGGAAAGCATATAGTGCCTCTATGTATGTTGTTCAGTACTAGGACACCACTTTGCTGACATAAACCTTTTTAAGAAAACACAGTCTTACATCTAACACCAATGTTATAAGTAGCAAAAAAAGCCAACACTCAGCCATATTGAAGAAACACGGTAAAAACAGTACCTAATATCCTTTTTTCAAGTGAACTCTATTTTGGTAATAACAGCTTGATAAAACACAAATGGTACAATCACAAACTGCAGATAAACAGCCTCTTTGGACCAACTTCAATTAGAGAGGTGTTTCTTCCTGAGTCTACACTCAGATAGAAAAGTTTGCATATTTATTAGCTAGTTGAAAATATTACCACCTGAGCATCTAATTTGGAGAATGTACATCCTTTCGCTTGATAGAATTTTCCCCTCTCTATGTCCAGAACAATGTAGCAAAAGGCACACACTAGCCATCAAAAATCCTGGGGTGTTCCTGTCTCATCACCTTTTGTGGTATCTTTCATAACACACAATCCAGACACATAAAAAATGCTGCCTAGAAACCCATATCCTGAAAACAGACATGGAATTAGAACAGATAAATTTCACTATCACTAAATTTATATACTCCCTTTTAATACAGGACATTTTTTGTTCCTCTACTTCTAAGGTCCGAGAGTACAATTATCACCTCAACCCAACGGCAGAGAAGTTAAGGAAAGCATTCTTCAGTGTTTAGTACACCTTGGTAGCCTCTATTCCTGCCTTTAGGTTTTGTTTCTCCTAATTTGAAATTAAATGAACAGGCAACACTGAGGCAGCAGCACAGCTGTAACTCCCTGCTACTTTGAGGGTGTGTGGCAGTTCAACACAGGTGAGCTGTTGCCTGGTGCACTTGTTTAAGACTTTGCAAGATTTCCCAATGAAGCCATTTCTGAGAATCTTATTATTACCCTACAACCAGCTAAATTACCACATTCAGCACTGCTGAATTTATCTTTCACCTTTGAAAACACTAAAAATGCAAATTAAGTATACATTGTATCAACTGAATAAAACATGAAGCTCTCTTGCCCTCTTACAATAATGCAGAGCAGGGAGCAAAAGGTGAATCAGGCAATAAAATTGGGCTTGGCTACCCTTTATTCAGAGTTTTAGTTGGAATAAACAGATCTAATTTGTTTGTACAGCTATTGACAACAACCAGAACATGATGCCAGAGAAAGTGGGTGAATACAATGAAACAGATTCATGATACTGAGGGGTGTCTAATTCTTGCTGCTTAGGTACAGTCCCCTATTAGTGATAGCAATTGTCATCCCCTAACCCTGGATTTTTCTGTCCTTCAACAACATACATTATTCTAAAGAGCACTCACAGGAGCTTCCAAAACTTGCAAATGGGAAATGGTACTAGCTGACCCTGGGGAAAATTTCTCTCTTCTACTTAGACATCTACATTATATTATCACAGCCTTGCTTTTTCTGATGGATCTTCATCACACCATGGGGACAGCCATTCAGAACAGCCCAACTACTGATGCTGTAAGTCAGATAGGGCGGCTAGGCTGCTGGTTGCTGCAAGGAGAGACAGTGGGAAAAAACAGCCTTACCATTCCTAAAAGAATGTATCTCCAGTATATGTTTCTATCATTTTCTGGAAACAATCGCATTCACCAAGGACAAATACTTCCAAATCAGTCAAGCTAAGTGTCTATAATCCAAGGATCCTACAAGTTAGCTGAGGAAATAATTGCTAATATACTGGTACTAATTTTTAAAATAAAGATTGAAATAGTGGAGATTTTCTGCAACACTGAAAATGTTACTATTGCAATACTGAAGAAGGGTGACCTGATAACTACAGGGCTCTTGCAGAGATACCAACCACACAAAGAGAGTAATGAAAAATTATAGAGACTCAGAGAACAGGTTACAATTGGTACCAATGATTCTGATAGCTCTAAGAGTCTGAACTAAAATGCATGTATGGGGAAATACATGATTCACAATATACTTTAGAAAATTCTAAAATAAATCTCGATATAAACTGCTGTTTACTAGGAGAGGCAAGACAAGCTCACAAGACAATTTGTCTGTAATGAAATCTAAGTTACTCATTCTGCAGAAAACAAAATGCTGATCAAAACCTTGTGGTGTATAGGTAGAGAATCAAGTAAAACACTAAGCCAAAAGAAAGGAAAATGCCACATCAAGGAGCACTGTGAAATTTTCTTCTGCTTCTTCCTAACCCTCTTCATTCCATCTTCTCCTAACCAGATGTTTACACACACGTAAATATTAAGCAAGAAGAAAATCAAAGCACAGAGTCCTGAACATTAAAAGATTTTTTTTTCTATGTTCTCCTACACGGTAAGGTGAAATTTTGTCTCAGGAAGTCTGAAATTTGAACAACTTAGGGTCTACCTGCAGAGAAAATTGTTCCAGAACAGCAATTCAAAAAATTATATCAGATATAGTTATTTCTCTTTTCATTCAGATCCTAGCTTAACATGAATAAATTTTTCTGGATACAAAGCAACCTTCAGCCCACTTTGGCCCATTGTAAATTTCTTGTTACTAGTCCATATGACCATAGCCCTGCAGATCTGTAATGAGGAGGAGGTCTGCCACAGGGAACCCAGCCAAGGATCACGAGCTCCTTCCAAATTTAGTGATGTCCAGAACACAGTCATCAGAAGGACAAAAATTGATTCAACTATTTCAAGAGGCAGCCTGGAAACAGCAAAGGTAAACCTCAGAAAGCTGAGCATGTCAATGTTTATGCTCTATGCAGTTCTATAGTGAGAAGTTGATACATGGAATTACATTACAATTAAATTATATGAATCTGTAGATAAATAGTTTATGAAATAATCAGACTGCAGACCATGAGCAAGCCCTAGGAGAGTTTACAGACAAGCTACCAGAAGCAGGTAAACACTTCAAAGTTCACTATCATCCAAGTGTAACATAAAACCAGGGAATCATATTTTACTTTTTCAGAAGTCTGATATTTTCCAAAACTGAAATCTATTCTATCCAGATACATATTGCAGCTGCCAGATGCAATGACTCTGCATGACAGATACATCTGCCAAGTGATTTTTATGCCAGGTAAAGCTTTGGAAAACGTCTATTTGAAATGCTCAAGTTGTTGCTACAATGATAAGTTTAACAGAAAACTTACTTATGGATGCATTTGAAGATGACATCATGTATACTCTTGTAGCCTTGGTAACACTAAGAATTTTATCACCAGTTAATGTTCTGTGTGTACCTACACATATCTCAACCCAAAACTTTTTTTTTCCCCTAACTGGGGTACATTCTTTTTCCATTAATACATTACTAACTGCATTAGTTATAAATACCAAGAATTTATAGACATGGCTGATTTGAAGACATATCTTCAGATTCTTTATATTAGCTGCAAAACGCAAACCCATTCTCTTCTTGCAACGTCACTATTCAGGCTTTCTGCAAAGTCCACCAGAGATTGCAGGCACGGGTTTCTACTCAATTTCTATGTTGAAAGTGAGAGCTGGAGAATTAGTTTTAAACCCTTCATCTCTCTTTCTGTGATCTATACACCAATTAAAAGAGTATAACCCCACCCCATGGGAGATAGCTTTTCAACTCTTTTAGCAGAATTTGAGAATCCCAAATAGACATTGAGAGACAGGGGAAAAAAACAGATCCTGAATTAGTCAGGCAAACTAGACAAAAGTTTTTCAACTCCTGACAAGCAGGTGCATTTCATATTTTTCTAAAGATTTTTTCATTTCCAGTTACAAAAGAACCAGATAAATAAATACGTTTTTAGATCTTGGGATGATATAATTTACTCTTTCTTGATAAATATTTACAGTTAAAATAAATGTGGTTAATTTTGCATAAGTTCTGTGCGTCACAACTGAGGCCCTCAGAGGCTGCAATCCTTTCTTCTCCAGACTGCAAAAATAAAGAAATAACAGATTTCTTTTGTATGCAACAACGTTTCTCTAGCTTTTCCATATTCTTTATAGCACACAAAATAGTTATCTCTCCAAGAGACAGCTATTTAGTAATAAACTCTTTTGACTTAACCCCTCCATACACAGACACCCCAATACTTCTGAAGTTCTTCAAGTCTGCAAAGTGTGAACAGTAGTATATATGTAAAGACTTATCTTTTGAAACCAAAATAAACATCCTAATTCACCTCAAGAAACAGCAATGTTAAAAGCTGAAGAAAGTAATAATTTCCTAGATAAGAGAACCTTCATTCACTCTGTAATCCTGTGGCCAAGTATAAAGTAGAGATCTCATGAGATGTAGATATCTCACCAAAAATTGCATTAAAAATATTTTGCTTCAAGGTGTGATGTTTGTTGCTTAAAAACATACAAGCCCTCTTACAAAAGTAATATGAGTCTTGCAATGAAACCTGTACAGCTTCCCAAGTTGCTCCATATCACCACTAACATTCAAAAAATCTGAGGAGCATGCAGAGAAGGTGGTCTTCAAGCCATTTTTGGATACAGTCAATAATTTTTGCTCACATGCCTTTTGCATCTTCTAGAAAAAGCATTTTAAAATTGAGCTTTTTGCATCTGTCCTTTGGATAGTTTATAAAAATCTCTTGTATTAACATCACTGCATCCTAACATGCATATCAAGCATGTTTAGAAAAGCACAGATAAATCTTTAAGTGTTACTTTCACATTTTTCACTTTTTACCAACTCTCACTATTTTCCTACACATCACTGGCATACTTCAACTTGTCAATTTGCGAAAAGAAATCTCTTTAAAAATATGACAGCAGTTTGTCTCATTTCCCACATTGCCTCTGTTGCTCCTTTCTTAAATTTCCTGTATTTCAACTACTTTTACTAAGATTGAACAGACCTTTGTGTTGTGAAGCATCTGAGTTTAAGTTTGAAATTAATTCTACCGAGAAGTGACACACACCAAGATCTCACCCAGTAAGGAACTTTGCAAAACACACAAAATACTACAGTAACCTACTATCTTATGTTAATGCTTTTTTGTTTCTATTTTCAGCCTTGACTTCAAACAAAATCGTTGCAACAGACATTATTGAGCTCATGGGGTTTTTTTATGTAATGTTTTTCAACTTGCTATTGTACAACTGATCACATTCAAGTTTTCAGAACGATTTGCTGAGCTTTATGATAGCACACATTAGTAACCATACTGATTTTCAAATGTCATTTAGAGTCAAGAATTTTTGTTTTTCATAATGTCAGTAAAGCCAAGTGCTTTTGTTCTAGATTCTTATATAACCATGTCATCAAAAATGGCCAGATAAAAACAAGCACTGACAGATATAACCAATGACCATCCAGAAACAACCAAAAGGAATAAATCGGCAAGAGGAGAAGAGTGGATATGTTATAGTCATCCCTTAAAGAAAAGCTCAAGCAACTCTCTAGGAACTGTTTGTGGAGGAAGATACTACAAGAGGAATTCCCATGAAGGAAAAGTACTCAAAATTCTGCTTTTCATTATCAAAGGAAATATGAAATCCATACTTATCCACAGATACTTCTGAAATCACTTTTTTTTTTCATGTTGCAAAATAAATTCCTTCTCTGGCATCAGATAAGGATTTGTAGAATATTCCAAGTTGGAAAGGATCCACAAGGATCATCAAGTTTAACTCCTGAAACCAATGAATAGACAATGAGGAGGGTTCTACATGAGCAGTTCCCCGCATTAAACATTAATACATATGATAAATACAAGGGGGCAAACTTCCAAGTCACTTGTAGTGATGATGATAGGCTGAACCTTTCTTCCTTCCTCTTTAAATTCACTTCCCATTAACGCAAGAGTCTTTGCAACTTTGCAGCACGTTTCTTCACATCAAATTTTTCCTCAAGAACACATGATCTACAAAATGCACAAAAGTTGAAGGCACAGAGGAAAAACACATAAGAACGCACATTTCAAAATATCAAGTAACAAAAAAAGAGATAAAAGAAAAATCTGGATTTTGAAACTCCCTGACAGAAGACAGATTTATATGGGACTGTCGTAATTTGAGCCTTGACCAAAGACCAGGCCCCCATGAGAAAGCCGCTCACCCTCCTCTGCAGCTGGACAGAGAAGGGAATTTTTTTCCAGGTTGAGATATGGACCATTCAGAGAGAAAAAGATTCTAATTAAGTTACTATCCCAGGCAAAACACACTGAAAACTTATAAGTGATTAAGTGAATTGATTGCTTACACAATCAGAAGAGTATATTGAGAAGCAAAGTAAGCTCTTAAAACACTTTCTTTCACCCCCCCAAATCCCTTCCTCCTCCCTATTAATGAAGCAAGGAGAATAGAGCAGGGAGGGGTTGGGGTATCTTTCTTTGGTCAGTTCATTCCTTCAAGATATTTTCCTTCTGCTGTAACTGCTTGGGGCGGGGGGCGTGTGCAGCAACCTTTGCAACCTCTGTGATGTTAATTCCCTTTTCCATACCGCGATGAAGTGACATTTTTCCATCAGATAACAGTTCAACTGATACAGCCACCAGTGGGTCCCTGCTAAGAAGATATCGTCCTTCCAAAGCTGGGTTCACTCAGGGCAAAGCTCTTTTATCAATAATGACTCTGACTGGCAAGCAAAGAGTAGAAGCTTCTTTATCTTTTGACCCACACAGAATGCTGTCCCCTAGGCAACCACCCCTCCTGCTCCGGCAGGGACTCCTTCCCCATGGCTGGGGTGGATCTCTATCTCCATTGGGGGGTGCAGGGGAGCATCACACCAATAAAGTCCTTACCACAGATCACAGGCTGCAAAGATGTTTCTCAGCTTCAGTGTTTGAAGCTTCCCCCTTCTTTCCCTTCTTGGCCGACCTTGATGGTGTCCGTATCTGCTGCCTCTCCTACATGTTTTACTCGTCCTCTTCGTTGTCCTAAACTACAGCGTGCATGCGTACTTGTGATTTCTTCATAAATATGTTGCCTCAGAGGCATTACCTCCATCTCTAATTGGCCCAACCATGGCTAGTAGCACGTCCATCTTCAGAGCTATCAGAGATTGGCTCTGCTGGACAGCCATGGAAGCTTCTGGCAGCTTTTCAAAGCCATTCTTGTGGCCCCCTCACTCCCAAAAAAACGGACCCTGTCAAACCATGACAGGGACCAACTCTTACAAGGTGACAATTTTTAAAGTAATAAACAAATATTGTAAATTAACACAACTTTATTATTATTATTATTTAGGTAGAAGCTCCAGAAGATAAGTTGAAGTTTAAAAACTAATACATTGATATGTTAACTACTTTTAAGAAAGTACTTAATATGAAGAAAAAGTGCAGACAGGACTCTCCCTTTCTAATTCTTTTAGAAGGTGCTGATTTTGGCTGCTCATTTACACTTTGAAAGGGTTATTTCTCAAGATGCATTGCTCACAAATGCCACAGAACATTAACTTCTTGATAGCTCAGACCAAGCAATCGTGTCTTTCAAAGTCAATCCAATTGTAGCAGCAACTGACATTCTATTACATAAAGAAAAAGTCCAAAACTCATCTTTGAGGCATGGTTCATGTCAGAGCTTGAGTATCAGCAGTTGCCCAAGGAGGCTCCAGATACCATCTGTGCTCCTCCAGAGTCTGTTCTGGCTAGGAAAGGAAGGTGATCCAGTATATTCACTACTTGTACCCCCTGGAGCTTGCAAGAAGAACATCTGCTGATACACAGAAGGTTCTAACTTTCTCATAAAGCTAGACTGCATACGCAATGAATGTCTGAGCAGCAAAAAAATCACACAGGGAGGATAAATATATATGAACTGGCAAAGTGATATGTGTATCAACCTAGTTTAGGGACTTAATACAAATGCTGAACTTAGAAAATCCTGAGTTATGATCTTAGCACAACCAAATACATTTAACAGGTACATCTCAGTTTCAAAAGTGATCTTGAGTTTTGAAACTAGTAGTGCTCAAATTCCAAGGATTCTTAGGATTACAGAACTTGGTAAAAACAAGTATCTTAACACACACTGCCTTTCTTGCTAGGTTTATTGAAAGAAAGAGGAACAGAACCTAGCCATAGCTTGCCCCATTTGTTATATTCACAACTAATTTTTTATATGCAGAACCCAATTCCTAAGAATTTTGATGCTATGTAACACATCATAACATATCAAACTGTATTTTATGGAACTTGGTCTGTGAAGAATCAGAACCAAACTCAAAAAAGTCTTACTGACCCTAAGGCCCAGCTGACAGAAGGTTTAAGTAGTACTTTGCATCTGGTTATTCTTCCTTCTGACAATAAAACAACAAACCTTCACAATAAATTTTACTAATAGATTTTCAGGCATTAATACTATGCAGAGAGAAAGAAACAAAACAGTACTAAAGAAATTCTCCATGGTAAATTGAGAAATACTGAAAGAGAAGTATGCATTATGCTTAAAAAATTTTGACTTCAGTGGGACTCATAGAACCACTCAATAATTGTGCATGGAGTTCCTTGCATGCTGACCTTTTAAAATGTTAATCCCCCCAATAATTAAATTCAATGAAAAAATATACCAACTACAGAATTCCTAGTAACTCTCAATATAATGCTGTTATCTGCTATTGAAAGATATAATTTTTGTATTAAGGAAGAAGTAATTGTTACTAACAAATGGTACAAAGAAAAGTCTTGATTCCTTGAATACAGGAAAATGTTTTTTCTGACTTTTTTTATGGTTTGCAGTTGGTTTGTTTGGTTTTCTTTCAAGATAAGGAAGGCAGAACAGTATGTCTTTTAATGCCATGTGAACTAACACAGCCGCAAACATTACTTAAATGTTCTTAAGTTGGTGTTTTCAGGGGGTTGTTTTACACTTGGTTATTTCTATTCTGAATCAAGGTCACTGTGTTTGGCTAACCCTACTGAGTCAGGTGCTATTTGTTCCTATGTTACATAGGTACCTCTGGACTCTCTCCTGCTCTTATCACAGAAACCAATTTCTACTCCATGATGTGTGGAACTCGATGAGCCAAGCACACAGAAAAATATGATTTTAGCTCAACATTTGATCCACCAGTGCCAAATTAAGATAAAATGAAAAAAATATTTTTAAAGACAAGAGAACCAAGTGAAAGGTGTATTATTCCTTCATCTATACCAATTTACTCCCTTTTTCTTTCTAGTATCAGACAATTAGGATTAGCAAAGACCTCGGGAAGAAATTCAAATATCATATTTTAACTAGAACGAATAAGCCTTTTTACAAATGTCTTGACATGTCCATATTTTGCATCACCTTACTCTTCAGATTACACCCACTAGAGAGAACATTAGCTGTTAAAACCTAGGCAATACTTTTTTTTTTTTTTAATTTATACTCCTGGTTATTTGGAATAGATTTCATTTTTGGGAATTTCAATGAAAAGGCATTTCAAAAGTGCAAAAGTCTCTTCTCTTAGGGAAGCTGGTTTTTTCTGCATTTGACAGTTAATAATGATTTACTTTCAGCTTCTAGCATCCAACATTACAGCAAGCTGGTCCAACATCTGGCTGCACCTGGAAGGGGGAGTTCATGCTCCCTTCCTGTGCTCTTAGCAAGGACTGGCTATCACAGGGCTTGCCACTGACCCACAGCTTGGTACTGAAGAAACATAACGTTTTTGAAAAAGAAAGCTTCTTGCTGGCTTCCTTTCCTGCAGCAGGTCACAAAGGGATTAGTTGAACATAAATTGTTTACCTGTAACATGAAACTGCAATTTCTGAGTACAGCTCTCTGGTACTCTGATGACCAAGCCCAGTACATCATAACCCTCTTGTTTTGAGAAGTCGTATAAGAAGGCAAACCTCTGTAGGCTTTTACTTATTTAGCTGTATTTTGTGGTCTGGCACTCCAAAATATTCATTGTGATTTAAAACTTTTTTCCAGATATCACAAGGCACAGCCATGACCTGCAGCCACGTTTTCTGCTTCCAGGAGCTACAGCCACCCGGCACATTTGGACAACCAGAGGTGCAGGATGTGAAAATGCTGCAAACATCTACAATTTTCTGCAGAAAATGTACCATTAAAGTAAGCAAAATAATGAATACCAGCTGCCAAAGAAAATTAAGGCACTGATTTGGGATTGCTTAAGTATACCCCTGCTCAGGAAAGTCTTTAAGCAGGTGCTTAATTTCCACATCAAGTTAAGCCCCATGTGTTAATTCTTTATACCCTTACATAAAGATCCCAAGCCCAAACTCCCTCTTGTGTGTCAACTGAACATGAAAGGCTCTGTAAGGCTCCTGGGTCTATTCCAGGCTCAGAGTAAATGTTTTCCGATTACCACCAACACTATCAGTTCCAACTGCCCTCTGCGAGTGCTGCACTTGGCGACTGCATCCTTACAAGTGGGTTGGCTCACCTCAATACTCTTTCAGAATACGCAACAAAGAATTTCAAATGATTGGATTTTAAGGAGCAAAATAAGTTTCAGAGGAGCCAGTAGTCACAGAAGCTCAAGGCCCACCAATAGTCAGAATGAATGAGCATTAAAATCCCACAGCAGATATCCTTTCAAAAAGATAACATGTAAGGTTATGGTTTTTCAATATGATTAGTGTTTCAATAAAACTCTTCCTAGTTGCAAAATCTGTCCTTGTAACAGCACTCTTGTGCTCAGATATTTTTTCATAAATTGATATTTAGTCAAAATGACTTGGTAGTGTACAATATAAAGGGTCTAAGTAACAGGGAACCAAGCTAAAATATAATTAATTTCCCCATCTAAGAGAACGACCTTCATAATTCACTTCAGTCTTCACCTCCAGAGTTGTCATGGCTCATTTCCTCATTAACAAAATTAGATTTTAAAACACTACTGTCCTCCATAAAGTACACTTTGTCTCTGATTACACAGAGAGAAAGAGAGAGAGGAGTATGTTTAAAATTATTTGTAGCACATAAATGCCCAATTGCCTCAAATACAGACCAGTGTACTTATTAAGAAAACAGTGCTCAAGAAGCTAACAGATTACAACAAAACCTTGCAAATGAAAGTTTAAAAAAATTGAGAAGGGAATGATGGAGTGCAGGAAAGGCTCAAAGGGGAGAAAGAGATTAAGAAATTAATTAATTAAATTTAATTAACTATATGGACTTTTGAACAAGCACTGATATAGATTGATACAGCAAATACAGATCTGTAAGGAGTCAATTTGTAGTTAAATGTATGGTGAAACAAAGAACTGGTGATTTTTACTTAGTTCAGAGAGTTTAGCCAGGAGAAACAAAAGCAATATATCCAATTAACATTGTTTTATGAGAGGACCCAGGAGTACTCCATAGAAGAGGAAACAGCCGAATGCAGCAGTTCATCATTTGGTAGTTACCACAACCTGCTGCAAGGTTGCAGGCTGTGAGGCCTGTCTGAGAATATACATGTCTTGTTGGACAGTGGTGATTGACTGCTGGAGTGATTTTAGTGGACATTGCTTCACAAAAAGATGAGATGGAAATCCAGATAGGGTGTCCATTACTTATTTAAGGAGATTACTATGGGGGACTGATAGCTCAGGGTGCTTGTTAAATAATTGGCATCTAGGAAGAGGAAACATCTTTCATTTGCTTTGTCTCTACACTTCTGTTTGTTAAAATACCCCAAACACCTCCAGGCACTGGGCTTTAAATGGTTAAACGTACTACTGATATTATTTAATCACATCACAATCTGCAGAGCTCTCTTAAAAGTAAACCACTAGCAATGTGTAAGAGTACATTAACATAGCAGACTGAAGCTCTGTGTTTAATGTATAAAAACACATACTGGACACTTGTGAACTGCGAGTGGAAACATGTCTATTGCAAAATCAGAAATGATCCAAACTACATTTAAAGTGTAAGTACTGCAGAATATCAGCCTGTCTAGCTATTCCAACAGTAATGTGATAAAATTCACTCTGCACCCCACCATCAAAAGGCATCACACTTGTCCAGTTATTTATTAATTTATTTGATCCACCTTTTAAAAAGGGGTTAGAGGTTAATATTCTCACAGTCACAGGCATTTTAAGCAACAGCCTGGGAAGGAACTTCTTTCAAGCCTATTAAAATTCCTGCCTGTAATTTGAAAGTGGAAGCTCTGACAAAAAAATGTGAAAAATTGAGCCAATTGAGCCATAAAAATTGAGCCAAACTTTGGCAACCGACAATGGCAAATGGCATCAGTGTTAGGAAAATCTCTCCTGCTGTTTTCAAGTCACGAAAAAGGAGAAGGGGCAGAAAGGTAGCGTAGTAGTTAATGCCAACTCTGAAGCATCAAAGTCTATGGTTTGATATGTGGCCCTACATAAACACCTCCAGTCACACCATTGCATTTGACTGCTGCAATGCAGCCAGATGCAACCGTGGGATGCTACTGGGTCTACTGGTCACCTGAAGAAAAGTGACTTCCATAGAAACACTAGTATTCTTTCCTTAAACCACAACAAAGACATGTAGCATTCACAAAGTACACATTCATACACATACCCATAATACAAGTGGGTTATAGGTACTCCGGGAGACAAAGTGGATAACAGCAACTAAAAGACAGCAGGATCTTGTCCTACCCTGCACTGTAGAAAGCCTCTTTCCCTCTTTGGCTCAGCAATTTGGAAAGCCTGCTTCAGAGAAGGCTCTTCAATTGCCCTAACAACTATAGCTTAAATTTTCACATTGCCTAAACTATCCTGAAGAAAGTAATTCCTGATAGACTGCTTTTTAATTTTTTTTAATTTTAATTTCTGCAGATTGGGAGAGTTGTTCAGAACTGAATAGCAAGGGTTTTTTTAAATGCTCAAGTATCTAAAATCTAGCAAAGTTTACAGCTGCCAGAGTTTGCTTTCAAACTGGAAACAAAGATAATGGAAGTTGTCTTGCAATTGAAGAAAACACTACTACAGAAAGAATTAGGCACTAGAAAACATTGGAGCTCAAAATCCAAAGGCAGGAGAGTGATGGAAATTTTGCAATTACTGTATCTGCTGTACCACTATGAGGCCTTTCCATGAGTAAATCTGACCTCCTTTTACAGCCTGCAGTATGCTCAGAGTAGATTACTTCCGGGCAAAGGAAGGTCGCAAGAGCTGTGAAATTATTGCTGAAAATGTGTTACATGTGCACCCTGCTCATCCTAAACTAAGCCTCTATTACATGTCCCTATTCCAGTTCAATCAGTCCTCACTCCTGCCTTCTCCCTGATCCTTTCCCATGCAACTACTGCCTTCCCAACTGTCATGATGTTATCACCAGTGTTGCAAGATCTTTTTTTCTTAAGCTGTCGACACTTAGACTCCCATGGTACATGTATGCAAGTTGAAGATCTGACTGATTTTGTGGGGTTAGTAAGACTTAAATGAGAACAAAGCCTGTGTAAGAGGACTAGGCTCCTCACCCAGCATTTTGGGAACAGGGCACAGTGTCACAACTGCTTAAAAAATTACTGCTTGTAATTTTTTGAATTACCTGTCCTCCACAACAGAGGACAGGTAATTCAAAAAAGATCTCCTACCCTATTTTCTGAAGTACTCATCATGCAAGCAATTTGCAATTGCAAACATTCCCAACAGTTTCTGATTTTACAGAGAGTTTTATTTCATTATTGAAATGCTTCTCCTCTTCTTCCTTGACTTCTTATAGTTGAAATCCTACCTGATATATTTTTCCCTCCTCACTATGTCTTTCCCATCAAAATCCATTTTACTGGGAAATAAAAAAAATCAAATTGGAAATTAAATGGAGGGGCAGTGAAGAAGTTCAACCCTGTAAAGGTTTAATCTCAAACTGAACAGGTACTGGTTAATAAATAGCATAAGGACGACAGAAATACAAGAAATAAGTGACGCAAAGTGAAAGAAAGTTTAGCAGTCCATGAAATCTGTGGATTTAAACAGATTTCTACAGTGATCAGAGAAATGGGAAAGGACAATCTTATTACACTCAACTAGTCCCAAAGGCCAAAGCAGATGTATCCATCAGGTCGTAATTTCTGACCATAAAACGTTGCTTGAATAAAATCCTGCATGTGACCTTCATACATATTGCTGCCCTACAAACCTCTGTTACTACTCTACTGCTGAATCCCATTTAGTTATGGCTCACTGCCGTATTTACTTCACTGATCACAATAAGCTTTCAAAAGCCATTACGAAGGCTGGAGTTGGTGTCTGTAAGCATACTCTGGTGACTACCCTGAATGACAAAAAGGTTGGATTAGGGAAAAAAAAAAAGAAAAATAAGCCTCACATATACATTATTGCAATAGGAAAATGTATCCAACAAAGTGAATTTCAAACAGCATCAGTCAAATATATTTCTCATGTGTTATAAGTAACTTACAGAAGAGAACATTGGATTACAATAGAATTATTATTCAAGGTAAGTAAAATATGATATTGTCAAAAGAAGAAAAAAGAAAGATAGGAGAAAGGAGTAAGATTAAAAGAAAATCATCACTAAATGAAAATACTTGCCATGAGGTTAAAATATGGCCAATGGATCTCCAAGGGCTACACACATCTTTGACCAAACTCTGACTACCTTCCAGATGCTGTGGATGCCTCAAACACTACAAACGCCTGCAGAGTTTGCTCTATAATTCTCAGTGTGCAAGTGGAAATGGCAGCATGAGAGCTGTAGAAACTGTGCTGCCCAAGGACACATATCAGCATGAGCCAAAGTATTACCTCTGGTTCAAGTTACCAAAGCTACCCTGACCCTGCACTTGCCACAAAATGCACAGGCCATCACATATTTTATATCAGCCGTTCAGCAACTGCATGGCCATATTATTAATGATAAATTAGGGATTGGAGGAAACAGCAGGTTCTAAACCATAAAATTAAAGCTTTAATTATTAGTGTATTGAAGTAAGCAAAAGCATAAGAAAAATAAGAGAAAGATAAGAGAATACAGTGATTTTCTGACAAATGAGAAAAAAAGGTGTTGTATTTATTTCAACCAATTTCCCAGTGAAAGAAAATACAGTCCCTTGAAGAGAAATGTAGAAAAATGGCTCTTGAAAAGAAATATAGAACTCCAACTGTTTTAAAGGTCTGTCCCAGCCCTAGTTAAATACTGCTGTAAATTGGAGTCTCACAGGAAAGGAATTGTATTGATATATATTATCAGCACCAGTATGAATCTACATCATAATTCCTTGTTTCATAGTGTTAAATCACAGACTTGCTACCATGCAAAAACTGACTACCCCTACTTCTTCCAAGGTCTATACAAAGAAAACTTACATTTCTTCTTTTCCTATGGGGTACCCGACATGGGCACAGCACAAAAAAGCTCGTCACAATATTCTTCCCCTCTCAATCACAAAAGCACACAAATATTTTGAGACTTGACATAAAAGAGTGCTATAAATACTGTAAAGTATTTTGCATTGAAGAAAGGAGGAAAGGGAGTAAAGAACATGCCATGCTGGACATTTCCACAGGTGTCACTATGAAATTTCTCAGCGACTGGACTGCAGCTGCCACAAGGCAGCCTCTTGAGTGCCTCAGCCACTCTCTTCCTCTGCAAACTCTCCCCTGTCTGTGCCAGGCTGGAGCCGTGCACATCTGGCCATGCTCTTGGCTGGTCCTCACCCTGACCTACCAACTGGGCTTGCTCTGGACTTGCCTTCCCCCTCACTGGGCAAGCTGAACCTCACCTCATCTTTATGGGTGCCCATGACAGCCCACAATTGTCACCACGCCGACATGAGTGGCACAGTAAAACATGCACCCTGCTTACTGCTAGCCTTTCAACGCATCAGATTCCAAAGGCAAGAGTAATTTTCCTAACTTAACGAATTTCACTATTTCTATGCACTGGAACATGCCTATAAATTGTCCCTGAGGGCACTTTCAGTCATATTATGGGGCATGTCATTGACCAGTCTTCTAGGATAAAACCACTCAGCTTTGCTATAGTATCTTCACTCCAATCAGAGCTGTTAATGAAATGCCCTAAGGTACAAATGGAAGACATTTAAGGGCGCTGTAGTAATTTATAAAAACAGATTCAAAGGGAAGAACAGAGTACTGCAAGCTGGTGATCCTCTCAAAGTATTTGTCTTTACATCCCAAAATCATTATTAAGTGTCTGAGTATTTCCATTAACATTGTTTGCATGTTACTTGCTAATTTCACTAATAAACTGAAACAAAAGAAATAATGCATGCTATCCATTATTGGATCATTATGAAAAATAACACTGTACCTAATGTCTTGCTCTATGAGGTCTTTGTTCATGACTTTTTGGTTTTTTGAAATTCACCATCCTAGGCAAATTTTTCAACCACCTTCTCTACTCACTGAAAAGGGCAGTTTTTAGACAAATTTAGACCAATTTTAAGCTATTATAATAAATCTAATGCTTTAAATAAGCATTTGCCAAGCATTAAAAGCTGTGTTTTTTAGATGCTATTCTGTAGTTTATACAATATGGAAAAAGTCAAAGCCTTAAAAAAACTACAGATATTGGGACCTAAAACAAAGCAAACTTCAAGCAGCCTATGTAAAAAATAATTAAAACAAATAGCAGACTATAACAATAAAGTGCTTGTCCTAAATATAAACCATGTAATATGCACCAAAACTTACAGTGGTCCCCTTTTCTGCTAGTAACACCTGTAACAATTACAATTAAGAGCGGCTTCTGCATATGTTCAGTTAAAACAAAAGAAAATATGTCAACTGTGACAAAATAGTTTAACAAGCAAAACTTCAGATATATGCATGCAAAAGATTAAAACCTTTATTCTTCACTTGGATTATTCCAAACAAAACACAGGGCACTTAAAAGATAGGGAATATGATTTTTCCTAGGCATGTAGCTGTATTTGATTGCCTATTTACAAAATATGGTTGTTACTGGAAAATGTTGCCTTGAACTCATCAATATCATAACAGACCTTTCACTCCCCCAACAGATGGTAATGCAATTTATGTCAAGTCTGCTCCATTCACATTTTAAGAGTTGACTGTACCAAGATACTTTCAACAATGACAATTACAACTTTTGCATAAAATAAGAAATTTAATATTGAAATATTGGGTCACTAATGCCTTTGAAATGTTCTACTTTTCTAGACACTCCTAGTTTCTCTAAGTTACAAATAACTAAGGAACTTAAAACATCTTTTGGTGAAATAATTTGTGACTTCTCTACCACAATGATGCAGGAAATTAATTGCTAAGCTTCAGTATTAATCAATGCTAAGCACAGAGCATCAGCTAGCATTATCCATCCTGGATTTAAAAAAAAAAAAAAAAGTCCTTAAATAACAACAGTGTAGAAAATATTTTAAGAAGATTGACCTTACTCATTTTCCCCTCTGAATTCTAGAAGTACTAGGTAGTTTCAGTTTTAACGTTAGCCTTTTCAGATTGAAAGATATGGAATTGATTCCAGTTGGAACACTTTCAAAATCACATCTTTTTCTGCTTCATCCATATCAAGCACAGACTGCAATGCTTCTCATTACACGGATCTATCCACTCATAAAATTTAACAGAACAAAAAACTTACTAAATTACTAAATTCTCAAAAATTAAGACTGTCATTGGTAAAAAAACAAAATAAGCATTCAATACCTTTTCATTAGCATTGTTTTGTCAATAGTTCATTGAAGCCAAACTGGTATTGACCTTTGATTTCACAAATATTGGAGCAACTATTTGCATATTTCCCTTAAATTTTAAGTGTCAATACAGAGCCAATAATAATAAAGTAAGAAAGTAATCAAAACTTATTTTTGTTAAGTAAAGTTTAAATCACATACCTACAATAGGTATAATAGGTTTAATAATATACCTACAATAACTAACTTGTTAACAGGCAGAAGTCAGTGTGCCAGAACAGCAAAAAAATCCCAAATGCTTAAAAATCAAATTTGAATCCATATTTTTAAGGACTTCTCCTAGCTGTCTTTCCAGACAACTGCTCAGTCACAGCAGTGAGTTACTAATCCAGCTCAGAGGGATTTCAAATATTATTTTCTGTTATCATCCTGCCACTATCACAGGAGTCCAAAGCAATGTCGTCATCCCTTGTCCAATAATTGTGGAATGACATAAAGGACAGGCTGAGAACAAAATCATATTGGACACAGGCATATTTGTGAGTCACCAGGTTATCTCTAATCCTTCCTTTAAAATACATAACTTTTCAGGTGTGTGGGCTGAAAAGGTTATCCACACAACAACCTGTGTTTCCCAACCAAGTGCCATTAATTCCATGAAATTAAACCAAAAAGCAGTAGAAAGCAGTCATCATTTTGACAGTAACTTCTAAACAGCCTGGAAAAGAGAGAAGATGTAGGCAAATTGTGTCTGACTTGTGTATCACATTTCAACAGCCTATACATAGAAAATGGATAGAGGCTGACTTTATAGCTGTAAGTCACAAGGACCAACTCAAACCGAAGGAGCTAAATCCAAAATTAAATGCAGTATTTGATATTTCATATAAAAAGCACCCAACAAAAAATTGCAAATTCTCATGAAGTTAGGAAACTATCAGGGTAATATTTTGCATGTTACTGCAGAAACAATGGAAGGAAATCTGTTTAGTTGTCCTACCTTCTTGAACCGCCTGAAAAGGATTGTTGCCATCCACAAATGTCACTGAACATGTGATTTTCTCCGTTTGTAAGATTTCATCATTCTGGTTGAGGTCAGCAACTGCCATTCGAAAAACCTCCTCGTCTTTTTTGGCAGACTCATCAAAAATTGCCCCTATGGAGTTAAAAAATAATAAAAAAGGAAAAGAATAAAAATCACATTGCACCTTTCACCTGAAGTATCCCAAAGCATTAATCATAAGAATTTAAGACTTTTTTTGCTAGAATGTCATCCCTTCCTCGCTCCTTAAGAGCAGTTCCCTCTATAGAGAGTGCAGAAGCTATTTCACAATATACAGAATTCTACATTTTGAGACCATTTAATACATAAATTGAAGGGAAGCACTGATTCCAGCTAGAAATATTGGGGAAAACTAGTCAGGCACAAATCAATTTATCTGTATAAGAACACGGCCATGAAGTGAGAAATAAGTTGCTTCCAAAGGTGCCATTTAATATATTGAATGACTACAGTGGCCTAGGATATACATTTAACATAGTGTCTAGTGACAATTAAAAAGTATAGAGTGGAAACAATGTAAGAATAAGCCTGAAGTGGTAGTAGCACTGAGAAAATGAGGTAGAATGGACAGCCATGATCAATAGACAGGTCAGCAGTCAGTATAAACTATTTAAGGTGTAATAACTACCAGATCTGGAAAACAACAAGTTCAGCTATTTGTCTGACTCAAAGTCAGTAAGCTAAGTTTAAACAGTTAATTAAAATAAGTTCTGCCTATTTCTTCAAAACATTTGAACAGAACATTGCAAACAGGCAACCAATAAACTCAAAAGGAGCTGGCAGCATGAGTGCCCAACTCTCATTTAGCCTTCTTCAGGTGTATTAAAACAAGGTGCATTAATCCAAGACCAATCCAGAGGTTTCAAGCTTTTTTTCTTGAAACTATGGTGTCATTTTAGCATCACTGATTTCCTATTATTTTACACTTGCTTCTTGTATGACCTGTTTATTCAGAGATGGCTCCAATTACACTGTTATAGTCCTATGAAGAATGCTAGATTGTTTAAAACCTTAAAATCAAGGCTATTGGATTTTCAAGCATCTTTAAAGCTTTCATTTTCCGGCAGAAGATTAAAGAGATGGAAGGGCTGGTTCAAAAACAGACTTTTGAAAACTGCGTTTATTTATTCTTGAGCATCCGTTTTCAGGACAAAACTCAACCAAGGCAACGTATGTGTCAGGGCACACAAAGACAACAAAAAACGCACATGTCTGATGACTTCATGTAAACACTCACAATCAGTGCTGAAAAGAACTGAAAAACATTAATTTAGAGGAAATGGCTACTTCAAAACAAACCAACTCCATACACAGTATTTACTGTGTTTTTCCTGCTGACCTCCAATATTCATCTCCCTGCCAGCACCACTCATCCGTCATGAGCATCATCTCTTCCTACAATCTGACCGCTTTGACTCCAGCATTTTCCCTCCTGAAGCTCCTACCATCTGGAACAGCTGTTCTTTACCTCTCCACCTCATTCACCTGTCATCTCTGTGCAAATCTCAGCTGAAAACATTGATTCTTCCCCTTGCCCCCATTTCATTTTCCCTTGTTTTATTTTAGCTCCATAAAGAAAAGCTGCACATGGCTGAGAACACACTTGGCATGCAAGATATTAAGAACTCTGTCTTCTCCACTAAGACAGCTATTTGTGGACACATTTAAGGGGACAAAAACACTTTGTCCAAGACATACCTTAAAACATGTTTCTAACCAAACCCCCACAGGCTTCATTTTGGGGTTACACCTACACTGATGATAATGATATAGCCCAGCAAACATTTTGAAGGAAAAGTTTTACATGGCTACTAAGTAACAAGGGTAAAATTAAGGGGGAAAAATTGGAAAATAATTCATTAGTCAAATTCTATCCCTGTAGACTAATTCTGTCACAAATGCTATACTGTAAAGAAGGGAACATACATAGATTTCATGCACACACACAGGGCAGCTGTCGACTGTGTTGCAGAACAGCATGGCAAAACAAAGATCTTCCAGCCAACACTGCCAAGTACAGCTTCTTATTCAACAGATGGGAAATATTATCTTAAGCCTGGCTTGGTCCCCAGATTAATCCAGGTCATGTAGCGAAGAGGATACAGCAAAGTCCCAGGTATCTGGTTTTCTTTTGCATGTGTCATCACAAAAATCCCTTTCAGCACCTTTGCCCTTCCACCAAGCAACAGAGGGCTGCTGCCAAGACAATGCTGTACTGGTGAATTCATCAAGTTTCTCAACAAACTAACCTTCTTGAGAATCTTTTCTTTCTTTCACACACAGATACTTCTAATAAACTCCTATGCTTTTTCTCACATTTCTCAGCTTGAAACAAATCCTACTTCTGGCAGCATCTGAACCTATAAAGGACTGGGTTAGCTGTAACTCCATGCTGTCTTCTCAAATGACTCTCTCTCACTTGAACACAATTTTTTCCACTTTTGCTCTGACCTCCGCTTATTCCATTTATGGCTCCATGTTTCAAATGCATATTTCAAAATTTCTCCTCTAACCAATATTGTATCCAACATTTATCTGACATATCTCACAGAAATAACATTACACATGTCCTAGTGTAGGAGCATCTCCATAGGTAAAACAAATAAATATATAGGTGAATTCCAAAAAAAAAAAACTTTTAAACATAGCTCTTGTTTGAGCATCCAAGCAGGAATTTGATTGTCTTCCTTCAGAAACGCAAGCCTTATTCATTAGAGTATCTAACTCTGCTACACAGAAAGCATTTTTAAGATATAACAAAGATTACACTGTTCCTTTCAGGAGATGGCAGTGCACAGCAGCACATGCATTACACTTCAAATAGTGATAAGTTTTATTACATAATTGATTCTCGAAACTTAACTTCAGTTGCTTCATAAAATTGCAAGCCTAAAAACAAAAGAAAGCCAAGACACAAAATCCTTGAATCATTTTAAAATTGTTACTATTCTCATATATATAATTTTATGTCTCTGTTTCAGCTGTATTCTGTGTGTCTATACATCTCTCTGTATTACAGAGGTGGAAGGAAGGGATACTATTTTGCTTGTTTTCTAAAAGAAAAGCCATTTCAATGAAAAGATGAAAGGGACTGTTTTGATTGTGTTAACATTGCTGGAATATTTTCTTTTCACTGTCATTTCAGGAATACCCTCTGGTTGACAGGAATGGTCTTTCTGAAGTGAAACAAGTATATAAAAATTTCTACATCTAGCTCAATATGCAGCCTTAACCAAAGGTTAACTTAAACTTACGTATGAGGTATGATTTTCTTCTTTTGGTAAGGCCTGAAGTCACAGTGAAGTTTTTAAGTGTATTCTTTTGAATATAGTCATTCAACCAAGTCAAATAACCCAAATGAACAAATAAAGGGTATCAGACTTTAAAATTACTTCCACAGTGAGACCTGCACATGCTCTCATTTCTTCATGTAGAGCTGAAAATGAGAGAACTAGGATGGCTGCTAACTTACTTGGAGTACATGTCGAGAATGAACTCTTTTAGCTATAAGAAAAATTGTTACAGAAAGTAATAAATAGCTGAGGAGAAAAAGCAAATTATTTCTATAGATACTATAAGACACTTGCTCACTAGAAAAATGATGCAACAACACTATTTACAAAGAGAGAAAATCTTGAAATTATACAGAAGTAATGCTGTTCATTTCTCTTCCACTCCACAGCTCATCTCAGCTGGAAGTGGCCTCACACAAAACATGTCATTTCTAACTATGCTCAAGGAGCATTCCCATGATTACATCAGGAGACAACATGCTGACATAGCAAACTCTGCACCAGTTTCCCCCTCCTGTTTTATTAGCATGTTATTACTTTCAGCTTTATTTCAGGATCCAGATGAGGACAGCACAAACATAACTCTCTACTGGCTTTTAAAAAACCCTGAGCACATCAATAATGTCCCGTAGCTTAGCAGAGAATTCTTTGCATTTAACTATCTCATTTGCACTCAGCCATGTCACCGGAAACCTGACAATTTAATATAGACCAAAGCAGACAAATGCTCAATAAGTTCAGATACTGATAAGATCATTAGAAAAGCTTTTCAAAGATCCTTTCTCCTACCAACCCATACACACAAAAAATATAATCCAAATTAGATATTATCTGCTATTTCTAGAGGGAGTTGAGCAGTCTAGGGGAATCAGCCCCGAAAACATAAAAACATGAGAGAAATGCATCACATCTGCAAGGATGAAATGAGAAGAGATTTAAACCATTGTTCATCTTTCTATTGGCTACAAAAGGACAAAGTCCACTGCTTGTAGTATTCTCAAGTATTATAATTTTATCACACATGAAAATATGACATTTCTGGACCTCACTGCCCCATATTAGTCTCAGAAAATTAAGTACCTTATTTCAAAGAGGAAGAAGATTACATGGATTAAATACCATTGTGAATTGAGGTCACAGTTCAGTTTCAGTACGTGTTTGACTTTCATTTTCTAACATTGCAAACACACACCTCACCAATAAAAGCCATACACACTTTGCCCAATAACTTACGAATTCACGAGTCCAGGAATGTTTTGAGAAAATAGCAAGAAAATAGGGAAGTGTATACATAGGAACTTTCTGAGCAACTATCTCATGTTCTCAGCAGTTGCTGATTCTATGAAGATTCTTTGTCCCCCTGATATTGACAACCTCAATCCAATTCCACTCTTTCTCAACTGCTGCTATTGAATTATTATTCTAAATAAGAAACTTAACACAACTGCTGGGTGAAGGATGGCCATGCTGTTAATACTCAGAATTGGAAGCTGAGAGTTTTGACTTTTCATGGCAAATCTCATCTGAAACGCCCTTCAGAGCTATGAGCTCATTGCCACAGGTCTAGCTCCCCAATACGAAATAAGGTTCGGAGACATTAAGTTCTCAAGGCCTAAGTAAGACTGGTACTTGAGATCCTCAGATACATTGCAGAATAAAATCTCATATCACTTCTAGGCCATGTCCAATTTACAGAACATATACATGCAGGTTTAGAATACCGATTATAATGGTATTGCCAGCAACAACAAGAGGGTCTTGATGGGTTTTAGAGTGGCTGTGATAATGTAGGAATTTAGAAAGCCATACAAAGAGACCTTTCCTTGCACATGCAGCTCCCATTACCACAGTTTTCAGCATGCAACAACAGAGCTGGACCCTAAACTTCATTGTGACACGTTTAGAGATGCTGTTAAGTTTCCCTATGGACTGATAGGCAGTTGAGTACATGCAATCCCATCTTGATTTTGGCAGTGGAGGAAAACAAGATGCTTTGCCTTTGTCTTTTAAGCTGACCAAGTTTTAGAAACAGCACACTAAGCTCAATTTTGCCACTGCAGCATAAAAGGAGTTGAACTCCTCCACCTCCTCTGTATGAGGAAGGAGTTCCCAGCAGATGTGTCCTTAGTCACCTCGCACATCGCGCTGCGGATGCCAAGCACGGCACAGGGCTTGGCTGCTGAGACCCCCAGTCCTTGGGGACCACAGCTGGCTCACCCGGGGCCGCTGTGGGGCTTTAGCTCAGGACACAGCCAATCCTTTGCATCTGAAATTGTCAGCCTCATGTGTTTGTTCCCCAGAGGCTCCCTACCCTGCACCACAGCAACCTTAGCACCATAGTGCATCTAGGTCAAGCTGAAATTTTTTAAAACACTACTTGTTTGTTCATTTTAATTTTTCAAGACTTTCACAGCTCCCATGATGATGGTAAAAGAGACAGCAGGGTAGGCTGAGGAGCACCTGCACCATCATCTTCTGCAGACGGGACAATGTCTCCATGCCCACCGAACTGTGAAGGCAAGATTTGTCTTTCTACTTTATATATGTGTTTTTACAGGCACAGTAAATACATTGAGCAATACATTAGCACATATCTTCCACTATTTATCATCAGACATATAAAAGAAAATTAAAATAATCAGCTTAACAGAATGTATTTACCAACATTAAAGCTATACATGTATGCAACTTTTACTTGTGACTTTAAGCAACACAGGTGAGACCAAAAACACTTCCCCACATTTTCTGGATTACCACTAATGCAAGACTGATCAAGTAAGAGAAGCATCAGGCCTACTGTCATTTTTCTAAATGGACTTTTGTAAAGGTCTGTTTTTGATAGAGTGAATATTCTTCCAGTCCATCAGCAATGCCCATTTCCCCAAGATCAGTGGCACTGGATGACTGTACAGACGTGACCATTTTTAATGTAACAAAAAAAAACCAAAACCACCAACCAAACAAACAAAAATTAGTAAATGCAAGGTCCACATCTAATCAGAATACATGGGAGGAAAAAAGAAACCACACAGCCCACCCCTAAACAAAACTCCCCACATTAGTTTCTAGGGACACCACCCTTCCTGCAAACCTTGCCATCTAGGATTGTAGTCTGGTGGATATATACAAACTGTACATTACTGATATTTAGACAAGTTACCTCTTCAGTAGGACACAACAATTAAATCAAGGATGAAAGAGTTGGATTAGACAAGGAAAGTTTTCCCTATCCACAGTCAAGTTTAGCAAATGCTTTGAATGTACAAACTTAAACTGAAGTGTACAAATAATCTCTCTCACGTCACAGCTTTAAATGAGACTCTGCTGAGCTTCACACACTGCTTCCAACTTTGCATGGCACTCCTTACCCAAACCACTGCAAAAGATAGCTCTGATCACTCTGGGAGCTACACCATAAAAATACACAGTACATTTCTGTTCCTTTTCTAAGTACTTATTAAGTACCCATTCTCAGTGCAGCTATATGACTGGAACAACATGGAAGTGATACAGAAACTCCCTTTTCAAAATTTAAATATTTGAAATAGAGGTGAATGAGGAATTTTACAGGTGTTTCAAACTAACAAATTGCTACAGGCAAAGTCTGTTTAAAATACAAAGCAAGTCAGAAAACTGCAGCTATCATCTAAATACAGAAAAATCTCTCCATTCTTCTGCCAAAACATGGTTGTTTTTTCATGTCCCAATCTCACAGTAAAACAACCAATACAGTTCTGCTTGGTTTTGAAAATGATTGTTTGTTTTAAATTATTTGATTTCAGGAGGGTATCTCACTCTATTACAGTTTTTCCTTTTTGTTCTCTCTAGAGTATACAACCAAGTCTTGGAAGTATTAAGGTGGCTTGACAGGTTAACAAAGTAAACCTTTTAAGCTTTTCTGAACACACTTACATGCAGGGAAAGCCAATGCTTCAGGTATTATATGTCAAACTTATTAATTAATAAGGCAATATAGAATTTCTAGGTAAGCTGAAACACACCCTGAAGGTATAGAGTCAATAGTCTTTGTACTGCCATAATTTTAATATGATTGGAGGCAGTCTGATGTCAGTTCATCTGCACGTAGTAGGTGCTAGAGTTCTGTGGAGCTCAGGAAATTTTGAAAATTACTGCTCTGACAGTTTGCAATACTAGAATGCATATGGGATTCTATTTTTCTCTGTTTAATTCTACATCAACATTGTGGAAACACATCAGTGTCCTTGGGAATTATGTGCACATTTGGAAAGAACAGATTCTAAGATCTTGTCCTCCTTGTTTACACTGTCTGTTTGGCACATATGCACAAGCACAGACTCCTTCCAACCACCATTGAATTATTTTAAACTCATCCTGACAGATATTTCTGATTGTTCTCAAGTTCTAAATGATAATTTTACACTTACATTTAATGTAGCATATAATACAATTTGTCAAAATCATCTGCTGAGTCTTGTTACTCTCATTTGAAAAAAACAGCTGTCATTTGCCAGACCCTTTTTCTGATGTACTATCGTCAGCTACAAAGTACAAGAAGTAGAAAGGAAGATGAAAGCAAAATATTACGGTCCTACCAACAAAGGCATTTCATGGGATATCATGATTTAGAAAGGACCAACAAGGATCAATCAAGTTCAACTCCTTGCCCTGTACAGGCCAGCCCCAAAAATCACACCATCTGCCATTTTTTCAGATGCAATTTTTAGTATGCAATATATAATCAAAGGCATCTTAAAAGGCAATTCTAGAAAATCTCCAGGTAAGTAATAAAATCCCTTCTCAATTGCTGAACATTCTCATTAACTAAAGGGGTCCTCAAGTAGAAAAGGAGCATAAAAACTACTATATCAGAGAAATAACTATTGACATACACCTTGTTTTTCTTTTTCAGAGCTAACTAATTGATTGCACAAATTGCAGAGCCACAAAGAATTTGTTCCTGCAGATTGAAAAGCATTGCACAAGCACCTGGTGTGGCATTGGAGACTGCTAAATACTTTTGTAAATGCAGCAGGGCACAATATTATCATCATATAAACAATACATTTTCTACAGAATGTACCTTTCATAACATATGAATTAAGATATCTTCTGTGTACTGTTCCACTATAAACTTGATGTGGTGATTAACTACAGTGATAATATCTTCACATTCATTATGCAACAAATGAGCTGATAATAACGAGAAGCTTTTCATATTTTCCATCATATCCTTAACTATCAAGTTAGGGTCTAGCTGTGAAAAGCATCTGGTTTGGTAGATATACTTGCCATATTATTAACATTATATACAGAAAATTAATGTGATGATCATAAATTTACTGAATAGTAACTGCATTCTTGAAAAAAAGAGTATTAAAAAACCTTATTATGTATTTGCACAGATTGTATAAATGCTGATTTAAAACCAAACACTTATTTAATGCAGTATTTAATAATTTTTATTAGCCCCCTACCTGTTCATGGAAGAACACCTCACAAAGCAGCATCAATAAGGGTGACGGTGTCCTAAAAAACTCCTGAACTGTTGTTAAGCATTTGTCATTGCCTACTGTCATCCCCTCTCATACTTGTTCTGCCTCTATGTGCTATTCTGCTTTGTGATTTCTGAAAGACAAACTAATGCTTTAATTAATCAAATTATGCAGACTGTTAGGTAGAGATGAAGAGAAGACTGCTACCAAACCAATTCTTTGTGACATGAGACAGCTGCAGCACCTTACTCCTATAGCAGCTGAACTTTGTGGAGAATGAGATTCCCAATAAGCTAGAGATATTGTCAATACACAAACTTATGCCTGTGCACATGCACACAGCGGTGAAAGTGCAAAGATTAGAGCACGAGATTTTTCTGGAGGGCATTTTTCTGTTTTTTTCCTTTCTATTTCACTTTGAAATTTCATAAGCTTTTTGCTGCAAATACTTTTATCATTTCATGGAGTACAGCAGCCTGGCTTACAACACTAAATACAGGTGTTGACACTAAAAATTGCCATTGGGAGGGCATTACAGGAATAAGATGTTATTTCTTGAGTACCACAGTGTACAAATTCAGCCTCCCATTCATTGTTAAAAAATAAGAGAGGTGCTGACTCAGACTCGGGACAGTTTGGATTGGAAGGGACCTTTAAACACTACAGGCAAGGGCATTTTTTACTAGATCATGCTACTAAACATCCCATCCAACCCAACCTTGAATATATCCAAGGATGGGGCATCCACAATTCCTCTGGTATCATAGAGAAGTACAGACAGATATCCTTTAAATGTATTGCTCAGTGATATGAATGCCATGGTTAAGACTTAAATAATACAGGGAAGAAAGCAGTAATGAGAAATTGTTTTGAAGGCAGACCGCAAGTAATCTCTTTCTTAAACAGCTTTTCTATTCTGCTGAAGGAGAGAGAATCAGCAAATCACAGAAATATGGTACTTGAGTGGAAATGGGAGGAACCACCCAAATTAGTCTAAGAGTCATTTAGCCCATTTTCTTGCAATGCAGGACAAGACTGTCTTGTAGAGGGCAATTTACATTCCAGTTGAAAATTTACATATGTAATTTTTTCACTCATTTCACACAGAGTAACAATCTGGAAGGAATCAGTTTCCAGTTTCAGCACAAAAACTACATATAAAGTTGCCTCAAGAAACAGTCAAATGACAAAAGTGGCACAAATGACCCTGTTTCTAACAACACGTTTCTTATTTACTTCTCAGTACAGATTTTGATAAACTAGTGTTACTCCCCTTAATTATAATTTATTTAATCATTTTGGTAAAAAGACGGCTCATGTAGCTCTGAAATTTTCTTTGCAAATATTCAGGACTTTGGGCTCAAAGTGCCTTCATAATCAAGGGTGTTCAATACTTACATTCTTTGTCATTTTCTATAGAAGATGGCGTCATATCTTTGTAGTTCTTCAGGTTTGATGGAATATTTTATACTTTCTTACCTCATAATTAACGTGTGCAAAACCAAAGTCAGAAAATATGTCTCAGATAAGATGACAAAGAATGTATGCCAAAAAATTTCACCCGATAAGTTATAGCAATGATGTTTCTAGTTTGGAATGGGCAAAATAAGAAGTGGAGAGTAAGAAAAGCTTAATGTCACTCTACATGAGACACACTAAAATATAATCAAGAAATCTTGCTTTAAGTTCTTCAACACTGCAGCAATTTAAATTCACCCTTTGTTTTAATAACCCTACAGTTCTTCAGCAATATAATGCGCTTTGAAAATTGTAACGTTGTCATATGAAATGCCTGTGAATTTGCATTTCCCAAAGCCCCACTGCAAGTCAATTAAAAGACCGAGTTCTGCTAAAGAGTAGTTTCCAGGGTATGATAAATATCTGTAGAATTTTTTTTTTAAGCAAGACAGAATTTCTGATTTTAAAACAGAAACTGTGAAGAATGAAGAATGAAGAACAGCTGTTTCTTCCATCGGCTTCCATAATGTCAACCTCCAGGTCCACAGTTGGAATAAAGTTTTATTACCCCAAGACCACAAATATTTTTGAGAAACTAGCCCTGACATTTGAGTTTTATGTCTCATTTAAAAAAAAAATAATCTATGTTTGGTTTATGTTATCACCTGTCAAGAAGAACTTATAAAAACCCATATGCAACTTAATAATTATATTCCTGTTTTAGAGATTAAGCAATATTAAGCAGATGTACAGTGACTTGCTCAGACACTCCATAATTAGTTGGCTGTCAAAATTAGAAGAATCTAATAAAAAAACTGATTATTCAAAGTACCTATCTTTATTTCTATCACTTAACACAATCTTGGAACACTGATATTAAAATAATGGTAAGTATGCTATTATTATAGATCTCATTTTATCTGAAATTTTTATCAGAAAGGAGATTTGGGTTGCTTTTTTTGTGTGGAAAATTTTAGGAGGGGAGATTGTAGGTTTTATTTTGTTGGTTTGTTTTTTCAGCAGTTTTTTTAAGTGAAGTAGCTGTCAACTGAAGGTGTTTAATGTCTTCAAAATCACTCTAATTTGGACAGACTTGATATCTAGTAACTTAGGCAAAGGCTTGATTTTAAGTTTTAAAATCTTTTGAAATTAGGAAAAAAATGCAAGCTGGAAAGTAGGAAAAAAAAATATTTTTTAAAATGTGTCTTTAACCATATTCAATTTTAAGCATCCAATATAGAGACTGGAACATGAATAAAAAAACTTCCAGAACTGATACTTGTGGAGCAGGCATAAAACTACTTGTTGCTGCATGATTTCTAGTGATCAATTTAAGTTCGTGACGAGCAGCCAAAGTGAGAGAGAAGCATTTTGACAGCAGTCAATTGCAGGCAACAGATCATTTTGAAAAATTTATTTCTTCACAAAAGTGGTAAAAGGAGAACAAGCAACAACTTCCACTGCAATAAAAAAAATATGTTTTCTCTTTAACAAAACATTAATATAATCCGAAATAATTCTAGGTACTAACTATCTGGGAACCAAGACCAAGGTTTTGCTTTCCTCTAGTCAGAACAGTACCTGTAAACAATGTGCATTTTACTTTCTGACACATTTGATAAGTACCCAAGTAATAAACAGGGAAACCCCGGAAAGGAGAATAACTGTCCTACTATTCTTGCAATCAATTTTAGTATTAGGAACTCTCCTAGCTCATTAGTTTAAGACAAAGCATTTCTTATAATCTACTTCTGCAACTTAGAGAAAACAACCCCAGCAATCATTAAGAAATATGAAACGAAAGGACATTAGGAAATTCTTTTACGAAGCACAAAGACACATTACATTCAATCCTAGAATCTAACTTCTGCTCTTCTTTTCATTTAAATACACCAGTGAATATATTTAGCTCCATTTTCCACTTCTGCCTTAATCAAGTCCTTTTATGGTTTGGGAATAGATGAATAAACTTAGCTCACATTGACTTGGCCTACAGGTATGTCATATGACTAGACAAAGCTTTAAAATTTGTCTGTAGGTTTTGAATCTCACTATTACTGTATCACTTAATTATACAGGACAATTTTAATTAGTTATTACTATATTATTACCAATTAATACAGAATACTTTGAGTATATTGTGGCACATTACATGTAGGAGGATGTGCAATTAATTTGTCAAATTACTCCAAAAGACTACACCAGAATTCTACCTAATATAAATGATTTTGCACCCATAACTCCTAGTGCTCAAATTCCTAATCAGAGATTAGTAAAAACCCTGCAAAATTCATCACTGATACAGGCATTCCCCAGCAGACTGTGCCCAACACAACTTATTTCTTCCAAGATTTTTTTTAACTATTTCTCTTGTTGGCCTCTTTCCAAGCAAGAAGAGGATATCTAAATATTCTATATTTAGTAGTAATGGAAAAGGTATTTCTAAGAATTAGATCTCAGCTGCAGGCCTAACTCCTAGTCCCTCATTTTTAAAAGCAAGTACAGCTTGACTGAGGTCATGATTTTCCATGCTAGATCATCACAGTAGAATAATTCACTGTTTATAACAATGTCGAGTTTACTACAAGATAAAATTTCTGAGAAAGAGGAAAACTATACTGCCCAGGATTTGAGAATGTTGCATGAGAGAGAATGCATATTTAACCGGCCCTGACTAAAGGGCAATGTTTGTTGAAGAAATAGGACCACAGCAAATATTCACATCCCAATCTCCTCTTCCCTATTCTGTCTTCCAGACAAAATATCATGTGAGTCTGTACTCAGACATGCAGCTCCAAAATGAAATAGCAGGCAGCAATCCACATTTTCATGAACAAAACTCAACTTCCTTCCTCTTGAGGGGAAACAAATTCAAACCTCAAAACCAGTTAATATCCTACAAAGAAAAAGTATTATTCATTGGATTGACAGGGCAACCAAGAGGTATTTCCCTGATTCTTGGATCTTAGAGGATTTTCTTTCAGTATTACCCTTTCAGCCTCTAGTCATCCCAGTGAAACATCTCCTCATGGTTGCATTTACAGGTTGAAGAAAAATAAGCCTTGAAAAGCATCTTACCACTCATACATAAGCATTTCCACTTTTTGCCTTTTTTTTTTTTTTCTTTTTTTCTCCACATACAGATAACATCATTTTCCTCTTTGGTCTTAGAAACAGAATGCCAAAAAAAGACTCCCTGAAGCATAAGGTAAAATTTACATCAGACATAACCCTACCCACATTTCTCTTCCCATCCTTCTTTCACTTTCATGGGCTTTGTATCAATAAACTTTGCAGCAGATATATTTATAGCACTGCTGAAGCCATTTTACTGTCCAGAAAGTAATTTAAAGTACCAGGATGCTGCAATGGTGGCTGGGACATTTTCATGGGACAGAGTGTAAACTCCTAAAAGGAATAAAATTGAGCAGACAGCTCGAGCAGTTTTTACAAGTTCTTTGATAATGTCCTAGAATACAAGAGGAAATATCAGAACCACCCCATTCCATCGTGTTTCATAAACAAGGAAGTTCACACATCTCTCTCCTGTAGAAGATGCAGGGCTGTATATCCCAAAGGATTTCTATACTATACTTCTCTGTTTCCTGCAACTCAGGAAAGAACTAGGTTTGAAAGCACACCTTTGCCATCAGCTATGCTTACAGAAGCCAGACACATTCTGGCTGAAGTTTCAACTTTCCTCTTTGATTATCTCAGAACAAACAAACCAAACACACATATTCAGTCACTTGTGTGTTTCTGACCTAAGCCCCAATATCTGATACAAGTTTGGTGCCTGGGTAACTTTTTGACCTGTTCACTACATAAAGCTATTCCACCTTACATAAACTGGCTTTGGAATAATTACCTGTCCTCAGCAGCTTGTAATTTCTTTTTCTGCTTCTCTTATTTCTGTTTTTGAATATGTACAGAAAATTGGAAAGATGACTATTACTCAAGCTTGAAGACGCATGACTTACCACATTTTGCTTCTCTAACTACTTTAAAAGAAGAAATACCTCAATACTACTTCATATAAGGTGTAAGGGAAGTCATCTTTTCTAGCTATGCAAGGTATATAAATAAAAACATCACTCTAAAAGGTCACATTGTTATACTTACAGTCTGCAAGAAGCCATCTTGTAATATGAAATTCATGGAACCTTTGATTAAAAAATGAAAACGCATATAACAAGCTCACAGAAAGGGAACACTGTATAGAATTATCATCTCATGCATACACTCTCTCTAAAAGAAAGTGCAGAAGCAAAAGAACATGGTTTCCCAAAGAGAAATGGAACTTCACACATTTTAGGTCATGGCAGAGCCTTCTAACAGTGTAATAAAAATTGGTCAGGTAGAAATAATTTGGCGTTTATAAAGCTCTATCCTAGAATGCGTAAGAACAACACTAACTAAGACTAACTATTCTGTTACAGTTCTTAGGTGGTAGCATATATAGTCCATTATGTATGAATTTATGTCTAAAGCTTAATTTTTCAGAGATGGTTATAGACCCAAAGGGCAAAGACCCAAAAGCAAAAAAGCAGCACATCTTAAAAAGCCTTGTATAGTCAGTTATGCTTTTTAAAGTAAACACTTATGTTAGTGAGTCATTATAAAACCTTAAGATTGACACCTAAGTTTCCACAAATAAAATCTTCCAGCTTCCTCTTCCATATGATTGCACAAGAGTTTACCATATTACAAATATAGATTTGCATATTACTTGCCTGGGTTTTTTTCACATGTTCATTTTATATTAGGTTACTTTATTCTCAGAAATATGCAGAAGAGTTAGAGAGAATTCCAGAAAACAAATCCCTGAACTCACATTAGGAATTGGGAAAACTTATATACAATAAGATCATCAAATAATGATTAAGCAGCCATAAATCACTGCTTAAATGCAAAAGGGAAACTATTTTCTAATTATGTCCCATAAAGAGATTTTTTTTTCTAAGAAACCAGCAGCAAATAGCTATCCATGCATCTTTCATCAACAGTATCTACATTTTGCAGTTGTGTTTCCAAAATATTTAAGAATCAATTGTGGTTTGCAACTGTACTCTCATTTAAGTAAAAAATAAATAAATATGCTTTTGAAGTATTTCCTTGGCTACTTTCAAAGCCTTTTCACTATCAAATACTATGTTAAGGTTTTAGCAACCATATCAAAATTTTATCAACTTCTGAAGGTAAAAGGGGGGAAGAACCAAGTTTCAATGCTTTGGTGTTGGCTCTACTGCAATGCATATAAGTACCAGATTACTTTCAGGTACTCAAAATAGTATCTGTGTTTTAAAAACATTATTACCATTTCAATAAAATAAGAGCCTGTAAAGCATTTTCTTTAAGCAGCAAGCTGAAAAGCAATCATGATAATCACTGCAGAGAGGCTAACCTGCCTTTCACCTACTTACACCGTCCATGTACTCAGTGTGGTAGGGATATAATCAAGTGCTTCTTTGAGAAAGAAGAACGAGTTTTCAGAAAGATTATTTGTGACACATTTCCTGAGAAAACTGAAAAAGTCTGTGGGTTTCAGGAAGAGCTTGACACTTGCCCCACATTCTTCAATAGATTTTCAACGCGTGCAGGACTGCTCAATATTTCTGCACAGCTCAGGCACATATCTTTATTAAAAAAAATTCAAAAACAGATTCTCACCAAGCACTGCAAACTCAGTGCTGGTAGGGCATAGAAATAAAACACACAAAGGTTTTAATCAGCCATGGTGAACCAGTGCCAGGAGCAGCTCTTATTCCAGGGAGCAACAACTCATCAGAACATACAGACAGAAACCCTTCACCAGGAATCCTCAGATGTCCGTCAATTTAGGTTACACTATAAATGAACTGAATATATTTTATGTATTTGAATATATAGTGAATATATTTTATTGCAAATGTTACAAACAAGAACTCAGTGTGAAAAGAGAAGCGCTAGAAGATGCAGATGAGGTTTAAAAAAAACAGACATGGATTTGCAGTGGGGTTGGAGGCATTGGCCAGATAACCTCAAGTGGTCACAGTCATTTTACAACAGAATGCTATGGTGCAAGTGAAATGCTGAAGTACTGCAAATGTAGAGTGATTGGAGGTTCACTGTTTACATTCAGTTTTCAAGGAATCCCTCTTGCCATATTAAAGGGCTTGGGAAGGTCATCAAATAATGGCCCGAGGTTGTACTCAGAGGAAAATGTGGCACAGGCTGCATGTCAGCTGCAAGGTAAATATGTTCTTGAATGGGAGCTGATCACATGCCACCCTAGGACTCAATGAAGTTAAGGTCAGCTCAAGCAGAAAAACAGCGTTTATAGGGTGCAGACAGTGTTTTTCCTACACTTCAGCAGGTTCAAATTCTGTGCGGTGTAGCACAAGAGAAGAGCTTCCCCAGTCAACAGACTCTAGGCTGATTTATATAACTGGCCTTCCTCATGCATGCATATTATTCTTCAGCATCACAGCTATTAAGTTAACAGATTTTTAAAGCTACTCAGTAATCAAAAATCCATCAAAACCATCCATATGCAGCTGAATATAGTGTCAAGGAAATTTCTCTATATATATTGTATGAGCAAGTGACACTTCCTGCAGCTTTGCTGCCTTTGAGAGGCTGGCACACCATGCACTGACAGGAGAATGAATAGAGCCAGTCATGCTAAACATGCATCCTATTGTTTTGGGCTGTGTCGGTCAGATCCACTGTCAACACATTTTCTGTTTTTCCCTCTATCTCCCCCCATCACCATCCTTTGTTGCTGTTGTTGGCAACTTATACTCATGCTATTTGATTCAAGAATATGCTGAAAACCATGCTGCATCTGCCAGAGCAGCTCTTTTAAAGAAACACGTGCACATTTACTTGAATTTTTTTTCTCCAAAAGGACTCCAGAAATAAATCCTTGGGAAGCAGAAAGTTTTCCCCTTTTGAAATTAAACCAATCTCTTGGTAAAAGTCACTACATTCCCTCCTTACTACAAAGATGAGTTTCAAAAGAAGGCCCTGGCTGGGAACACATCTCTAAATGTACACGTGTGCTGCCATGCATACATATGCACACGTTTATACACAGATGTGCATCTCATGTTATTGCTTTACAATGATCAGGTTTTAAAGGGATCAGTGTCCCAAAACCTAATCATGCTTTTCTTAAAGACTGGCAGCATGACCAGTTGTTACATGAATAACTCAGCCTAAGCCAGCTCTCTGTGGGCAGAAAGAGCTCATATTGAATTACAAACCTCACCACGGGATGTGCAAGCTGGGACTCAAACATGGGCAAAGTCTGAATGTACTGCAGGTGTTTGACAATCTCTATTCTATCTAATGAAAAAACTGCACTTTTTCTATTTTTTTCCCATAAAGAAATAATTATTTAATCCCAAATAAAACGTTACAAAATTAAATTAAAATTAGTAAATGCTAATGAATGTTGCCCATTTTTCACTGTAAAATAGCTAGTTTTCTCTGTTAGACAGTCTCAAGGACGATTTCTGTAAACATAGCTATGTTGTTGTAAAAATTATCTTTTTACATTCCTTTCCCATGGACACAGATCCCTTTGACAGACACTTCTTGTAACCAATATAGTTAGAGACGGAAGTGTTAATTTTCTCCAATGATCTGTGATTTCTAAAAGTGTATATAAGAATTAAACGAAAGGGGTTTCCCCCCTTTCCGCCCTTGCTCTGAACGCAGCTCGAACTCCAGCTCTCATTATTTCTGCGTCTCGACTGATTACCGGGATAAGCCGGAATAACAGGCATCCCGGTAATAAATGAAAACTGTTTTGCCTTGCAAAGAGATTGGTAAACCAGGAGAGAAAAGGAAAAAAAAAGGTGTTATCCTCTAGGAAAATATTCTACCTGCAGTGTCACAAACAGGTACATTTCCTGACAAAACACTGTCCGGGACTTCACTGTAGTCTGGACCTTTTCCAGATGTTTACCAGTAGGAAAAAAAAATAATAATGAGTGAACCATCCCTCAGAAGTCCATTAAGCCTAATTTAGATTCTATCTTAGAACTGATGGATCAAGGACAGTGACTTGCAAGACCTTAAAAGCCAATGACAAGCTAGAAGGAAGCCTTAGTTTTGTTTAATTTTCAAAAGATATCAAACTGGCAATCAGCCTTGAGTGTAAAGAACAATATTAAAATGTCGGCACACTGTAATGTGGTTCCTTTCAGGTTTTCCCTTAGGGAAAAGCACACATTTGTCAGGATAGGGAATGCCATCTCGCCTTCCTTGTGGCCAAGTACAGAATCTGCCTGAAGAGATGCTTATACCACAGGCACGATGAATGAAATCAAATGATGAAAAGATCAGTTGCTAGGGTTCTGGCCTACACACATTTGAAGGAAGACTGAAACTACAACCTACAGGGAGAGGCTGTCAAAGCAAAGGATGTCAGAAAGTCACCCTGCTAGACAAAATAGAAAAGACTGTGATATCTACTTTTCATCAATCACAAACTGCCTCACATCACTCTTTTTAACCCTCAAGCTTCAGGAAGGAGAAGATAGGGTTCTTAGGACCCCTAGGTTACTGCAATGACAGGCAACCAAACAGGAAATAAATCATTTTAGGAAGAGCAGGATCAAAAGGAAAAAAACAAGACCAAAACAGAGGGCTATCAATCTGTTTCAGGAATGCTTGGACATCTGCGAAAAACAGGAAAAAAAAAATTCTATGCTTCAAGATCTCTTAAAAGTGACAGAGAGAAGTGAATAAATAGCATTGCTTCTCCAAGGAGAAGGGAGGGAAGGGAATGATCACTTCATCTTATAGGACTTAACAGGCTACCCCTGATCAGCAGGTTATGAATTAAGATATTTTTAGACTTTATTCCTGCTTCTCAACCTTGTGCTTCTTCTGATGACACCTCTAAAGAAGGATAGACGTACTAGATTATTTAATCCCATTTTATTTCAAATTCTATAAATATATGAATAGGGAAAAATGAAATGGTTTGCCAAGGTTGAGTTCTTTGATAAGTGTTTTAAGTAGTATTAAAAGACTGGACAGTGCATTCTGCATTGATTGTGGCCCACAGAAAATGGTTTAAAAAAACAAAAATCCAAACCAAAACCAAATAACAAAACCCCTATGTATTTTTAAAGGTTTATTTATCAAAATATCCTGAAATTTCTGAGTTACACCAGCTGCAGCATTTGGTAACAAAAGAACAACTTGCCCTTGGCAAGTTTTCACATCCACGTGCTTCAGCTTTAACTTGCTAACTGAGTAACAGGACCGATTATAAAATACCACAGTTTTCATTCTGTGGGAAATGTCTTTGAAAGAAACTTATGTGACCTCAGACTACAATACAATCAAATGTGGATCCTCTTAAAATATCTCCTTAATTTCTTCTTTCATCTTTTTTTCAGTGTTCTGTTCATTAATGCCTGAATCCTTTTTTTGCATTCTTTCCTCTCACCTCCTCACTTTCCCTTTCAGACTTAGCTCCAGGTTTTTTTTCTCTGCTCCATTTAGCACACTATCTCCCATATATTCCTAACTTAATCTCTAAGATTTTGCATTCCTTTGCAGTCTCTCTAAGAAAGATATTTTTCAATCATACCTATGAGGCCTTTTGAATAAAACACAATGCTTAAAAATTAAATGGGAATAAAGTAACAAAATAAGTCTAATCACTTCTTTATGTTTTCTAATTGCCATCCCAAGTACTCACTTTCATTTACACATTTAGAGTTGCTTCTTTAAAAAAGAGATTTTTAAAAGAAATTGGGACTTTGCTTTCCAGCTGTATAATTACCTATACAGTTGAGTATCTATCTATTTTCCATGGCAAACCCTAATTTGTCTTCCTCCTACATCCAATTTCTTACAATCTAAACACAAATAAGAAACTGGAGAAGTAATGGATACTACAAGACAGGAGTGCAAATGTTAAGAGAAAACTTTATCTTTATAAATCAACTCAATTCAGAAACCTACATCAGATTAAATCAATATAATTAAATTATCATTGGCTGCTTGCAAATGGAAATAGGACTAGAATAGGTCATAATTTATATTTTGGCCCTTTTTTTTGAAAGAAAAAAGTATTTTTTCCAAAGTCTTCTGATAATTGTCACTTTTAAATGTCACAAAGTTTTTGAAGATAAAGAACTGTAATTTTTTGATACAACAGCAGCTTGGGCTAGAATCATACATCCATCAGCACTGGAGCACTAAGGCAAAATTTGCCTTCATCTCAGCTTTGTCTAGCAACTCAAAGAAAAATCATTAAATATCCATATACCAAGGGAATGCAAATGTATCTATCAAAGTGAGAATTCAGAAAGTCAGGAAACTTCAGCTTGGATTCATTTCTGGTTCATCTGCCTACTCTTATAATTCAATACCTAACATAAGAAAAGCTTTAGCATAGTTACCAGTTTTTCTTTTTATAAATGCACTAGCCTAGACTTGCCCCTCATATGAGCTTCTAGTGATTGCAAACTTAACATTTTATCAGGAAAAGATTTTTACCTGTAATAATTATTATTACATCCAGCAGCATTGCTCATCTGATGTTACAGGGTAGTTCAATTATTCCAATATTAGGTATTCATAATTAAATTAGTTGTAAAGTTTTTCTATAAAGACTTTGTAATGTGCAGTAGAAGACTTTACTTATTCTAGAAGGGTTTAAATGTAGCATTTTGCATCATTAAACCCAGTCTGCTTTAATTTAAATAGTAGTACTAGAGTAAGACTGAAATAAAACAGTCCTAAATGCAACAGCAAAAATTTTTATCATTTCACAGGTATGCCATTATGTCAGAGATGTCATTTTTCTGAGAACAGTGGTGCAATTACACTATGCAATGAAGAGCATCTGGAAACTAAAAATCTACTTAAGGCCTGTGCAAAGACCTCCATTAGCTTCACTGGGCATTGAATCAGGCTGTTGATGCAGATCAGTCAATGTAATTCCCCTCCATGTGTCAGACATTAATGAAGTTAACATGGCAAAGAACAGTACACAACAAATAGCTAAGGACAAAATTGCCCAAAGCACTCACCTACCACTGAAGCCTGCCCATCAGGCAATTTCATAACTTTCTGAAAAGCTTTCAGACTCCAGACAACATTCTGTTGCTGTCATTAGAAACATACTCATTGACTTTCCTCAATCCATTAAAGGTTAATACTCCCAGTTATTTCCAGTCACCAAGAGGAAGCATTCTGGCACTGCTTTACAAACATTGATCCCAAGTGGGAATTTTTCAGCCCAGTTTATCAAGATTAATTCTCTGCTTTCTACAGAATCAAAATCGTAACAGGATACATCTTTACTATGTCCTTACTCCTCCAGCATACAGAAGAGATTAAAAATTCACATCTTCCTATCCTCCTGGGAGCATGCTGCTCTAATAGAATTTATGCCATCAGCTTGGACTACCTGGGTTGTGTGGATTCCATCTCAAATTCTTTGTGAACAAATGATCATATTGAAAAACCCTAACCTTACAAAAGTGAACTTGCTTTTGAAGACAAGCTTTTAGATTCCTCTTTAACTCAATAGCTACTAATTCTACTGAAAGCCAAAAAAATATTAACCTTTGCAACCAAGAACCTAAAGTCTTATGGTTTTCCAAGACTATACTAACACAAGTATAAATTAAGTCAGTCAGCCTATAGCCTCAGTACAGTGTACCAAGTCAGACTATATACTTCCCAAGACAGATAAACCCAAATCAAATGAACCCTAAGACTTCTATATTTAAATTACCTTATTTAGATACCAAATAACCTTTGAAGCATTGCACCACAGCATCTAGAAACTTCTTGCATTTCTCCTTGCAAAAAATCTTCACCTGTAAATACTTTTTCTATTGTTCTCCAAAATCCCTCATACTGTGAACCCAAAATTCTTCCCTTACTCTGCCCCATGTGTGACAGGTGCGAACACAGACTCTGCATTTTATTTCCTAATAGGAAAGGATAACATATACATGGTCTTGCTAAAATCAGCATTGCTCTGATTTCTCAAGTCAGGCATACACTTGTATGCCAGCAGTGTTTTCAGAAGGCATTTGAGACGTGCTCCTTTCACCTTTCCTGTGTGAGATTCTGGGTACTCAGCACCTCTAACCAACAGATCAATACTGCATGCTAAATAGTTTCTTTGTCAAAGGCTCCTCTGAGCTGGCACACTCAAGACTGTTGAGATCAAGCTAAGTAATTCCAGTGTGAAAGATTTCTTGCAGAGTATACTTTTAGGAAACTTAGTTTTTCTACACAGCTATCTTCCAGCAAGGACTAAATTACAAAAATTTAATCTCTTTCGTTTGATTTAGGCTCATTTTTCACTCTCCTCTTGCTTTGATTTACCTTATCTCTGTTTCCAGACAAGACTGAGTAGCTACAAGAGATCTATTTCTGTTCCACAGCAGTGCACACTCACTGCGGCTTTGATTCCCCTAAGTCAGGTCTTCCAAGACAAATCCTGGGGAATACCTCCACAGTGTTAGATTCTTTGGGACTTTTGTTTTTATCCTTTTTGCATCATTGTCCAGGGTAGGTGTGGCAATATTAAGACCACGTCATGCATCCCCTACTTAAAAATTTACTTTGTTATATAGAGAAAATACAGAAGACCTGAAACAAATTGGCAGGTCTTCAGAGAAGACCCTGGGTTATAAATGTTACTGAACATCAAGAGTAGAGCACCCTGGCATCTTTGGGGAATTTTATTCTTGCCTGAGAAACACACAGTCCAACAATTTCAAGTTCCATTCTCTGTATCAGTAGGTCGTGGAATAGTTTCAAGGAACTGAAAGTAAGGCTTCTCCACTCAGAAGAATGAGAGGTCAAGGCTATGGATGCAGACACCCACCAGTTCCAGGAAAGAGCTCATAGATTAGAGGAACACATAGGTGAAGGAAATTGGCCAGGAGTCAATTTGGATGTTGACAGAGAGTACACTTTGCAATCATTCAAACCAGTTGTCAAACACACACAATAAAAGAATGAGCAAGAAGCTAGGCAAGTTTCTGATGATACTTCCTCTCTAGTGGGGGAAGGTTTCTGTTTAAATCCTTCCTGACTTCTATGTGATTTTCATTACCATTAGTTTCTTATTGAAATTAAAACATCTTGCAATTGACTGGTTTCCGTAGAAAACACTAACTCTGATAATTTAGGTTTGTTTTTTTTTTATTCTAAATGAAAGCCAACCTGATGTTGACTTAGCTTACCAAGACTCAAATGACTGACTGTGAACTGCTCTGGATTAGAAATATATTTCTATTTTCCCTTTGTATGGAAAAGAATGAAACTGAGACTTACAAGGGTTCTGCATTAAGGTGAGCAAGCACAAGTCCAACTGACACAGTACACCATTCTCTATTCAGAAAAACCCAAAGATATTTTGAGATGCTGAAACTGTAGAGTTTAAATTACTGGGTTTGTGCCTTCTAGCTCAAGAAATAAAAGTTCCTGTTTCCAGACTAAGGGAACCACAGTTCTCTCTTTTCAGATGTCCAGTGCAAGAAACATTTTTACAGTTTGAAGAGGTACTAAACTTTAGTCACAGTTACTAATTTACAAGCACACTGTATTGAATGGATTTTCTTCAGTTAAAATAGGATCATGTTCAACACACTACATCACCTGATGAATTTTTTTCTCTATCAGTATTTTTAGGTACAGTTATTCTTTTATTCCTTACATTTACTTTCACTTTCTGAATCACACATAGAGATCCTTATGCAGAAATTGCTACACCTTTTTTTTGAGTTAGGAAGCCAGCTTTCATTTTCATCAGTATATTACTATTTTAAACAACACAGCAAGAGAGATAACACACGTGAAATTGCATTTGTAAGAACACAACAAAATTGGCATGGTGAACCATAATTGGGTGCAGTTTCTGAAACCACTGTGAAATCAATCTTCTTGAAAATGACAAGATTTGAGTTGTCAATTTTCCTTTAAAAGTACTACTTTCCACTGGTGCTTATAAACACCTTTGATAAAGGTATTAAAAATTATGTCTTGTAAATTAATGACACAGTAAACTTAAAAAGGGAGTCAAATTTAAAAGTAAAAAAACCCCAAACAAAACAACAACTGAGCACAAGGAATCAGTCATTCAACCCAAATAATGAAAAATGGTGAATGCTTACATATTGCTACTTTCATTAGTCCAGGAGACTGCATAATTTATGTATAAGACAGGACAAGCTTTGCCACATTGAAGAATGGATTTTTCACAAGCTTCAGAGTAGGTAATTTTCTCAGACTACATAATCCTCCATTCTTGTTTTAACAGTATAAAAAATTAAAATATAGTCAGAAATAATTAGTCTACTACTACTATGCCATCTAAGTACTCAGGGATCTTAAACTAGAGCTTGTGTGATCAGCTAGAATATATTGTTGGTGGTTTACTTGAATCCAAATAAAAATGAAAGCCTCAAATTTATGTCAATTACTTAGGCACAAAAGAGTTGTCCTTTGAATACAGTTGCTTATACTGGTTCTGTATAATCAACTGAAAATAATACACAGATTCTGCTGGTCTTCAACCACATAAAACTTATTATGGCTTTTTTCTCCTACAGACTATTTCTAAAATATCAAGTTATTGTCATCCAATAAACTGAGTACTGCATTCATGATATCTAACCATACAGTATTCTAGCTTCCATTTGAAAGAAAAAAATAAACCTAAACAAAACCAAACCAACAACAACAAAGTGCAGCTGGAAGACCTGCCTTTCACATCCAGAAGTTCACCAAACGACAGCATTTCAGGGCAGCTCACCCACTGATAAAGAGGAGGTTTTCCAACCGATTACAGCATGGAAAAGTCACAGCATTTCCATTTTCTCTCATATGCTTTATTAGCAAAGTAAAAGGGCCTTTATTTTCAAGTCAGCTGTGCTGTTGCATCATGGGTCTTTCCCATTAAAATATAATCAGACAAGAGTAAAGCAAACACCTGCTACCTGCCAAACACAAAACACCAGCACAAACCTCAGCTAATGTCCCTTTCTGCATTGCACAATGCATGCAAACTCTAGGAGGGGAAAACTGCAGGATTCACTCACATATAATTAGCTCTTCAACAGTGTTACTACATCAATATAAAGCAATTTTATACAAAAACATTATAGTTGAGGGCTGACAGAATTCAGTTCTAAATATAATGAGGATGTATTTTTCCCCACCCTACACAGCCCAGATGAATGTATAAATCCTCATCATAACAAACTAAAACAATTTTAGAATGGGTTAACCTATAACCTATGGCTGGGTTATCCAGATCATGGTAGTCTCCCTAGAAATATTCCTACATATGTTTTGCTGGAAAGCCAACATCATGATGTTGGTATCTTATCATATTAGAAAAGAAAAACTAACAAACAGGCCTACACAAAGGTAAGAGGTTTGGAATTAGCACACCAGACAAAATTCCACTGTGCAGACTGTACAAAAAGTGCTGACAGCAAAAACAGGAAGATGCCAGGCCTGGTGAGACAGATCTGGGTAACCTGTCTGGACAACAATTCCCATCATGGCAAACTGTGGGAAAGGAAGCAAGTCCTTACACACACGCAATCCCAAGTTATGGGAACAGCATGTACACCCCGTGGACATCTGGGACTTCAACTGTATGAAAGTGGTACCTCCAGAACAACACTCTGGGGATCCCCACCACTGAGACCAGGAGGGCCATCAGGAAACTGCAGGGACACGTGTGCTAAGTACTATCTTTTTACTTAAATTGGCTCTCTCTTCCTTCACCACCCACCCACCCTCCCCCCCTTTACATGTATTATTAAATAAAATCTGTACTATTGACTTTGGCATGTGGTCTCATTTGCACCTTAACTGAGGCAGAGGCATCTTTTAATAATCAGACTCTAACATTATTTGGTGTCAGAAGTCTGATCAGAACAAATAATCTGCATGTATTTAATTCCTATCTCATTAGCTGTATTAACATAAATCAAAGAAACTCGGTGTGAGATTATCCATCCTAAAGCAAAGATGCCTGTATCCTATCTAAACTTATTAGCATGTCTAATTGGCAGTTAATATTACTACAATGAATTGTCACCTGCAAAGCTCAAAACTACATCTTACAGTCTTGGGCAGCAAGACAAACATTTCTTGTCTGAACACTAAGCAAAATTTGGTCTTCATGTCTGAACATTACCTTCTTACCAGAAATAAACAATCCAGAATTAAAAAGTTAGAACTAAGCTCTTCTTTGCATAGAAATTCTTCTATAGATCTGCATTAATGCTGCATGAATACAGCAAAAATCTTCCCCTGTGGCTGTTTTCTGTGGAATTGTGAAAAAAGCCCCAACAGGCCAATAAAAGGATAGCTGGAACTCTGTGTAGCACAGAAGTGCTAAGAGATCAGAACCTGACCATGGAGACTAGAAATAGAAAAATGCTTTTTTCTACTGTTCAGAGATAAGCCATGGTCCTTGCACTTGTATCTCAATCCAAATGATGATGCTTGACCCATCATAATTAGAACTGTAAAGCTCAAAACTACATTTCCTAATTTAGCTGGCTCCCTGATGTCAACAGTTTTCATGAATATGAGGACCACTGGGGAAGGGGAAAAAAAAAAACCCTATTACATAGTGCACTGAACTTTCCAGGTGAGGCAACTTGCTTATATCTGAAGAATCATTAGCATGGTGGGGCATCAATATATTACAACAACAACAAATAAGAAATTCACTTTCTTTTCAAGTAGGAAAAGAGATGCTGTTGGTAAGGGCTAAAAACCTTAAAGAGCAGATGATGATACCCCCTGTACTACCACAAAAGGAAATAAAAGTGAGTTATTACTGAAATGTATTTCCTTAGCTCCTTCAAAAAAATGCAGCAAACTGACTCAAATGACAGTGACAGTTGTTAAATCTTTCTTCAAGAAGTAGTTCAAAGAGTCAGTGTGAAACAAACAGCACTCTTGTGTTTTCTATTTTGATACACCTTGCTTTTCTACCGTACAAGGTTTGGGGTTTTTTCTCTTATGTACTGACTTGGGTTTTTTTCTTTCCTATTCATTTTCAGTATGGCCACACTGACAGGCTATATTTTACATTGAGAAAAAATGTGATAATATTTCTGAGAGCTTTCAAAAAATACTAACAGAGGAGACAAACTGACATCTTCACAGAGTTGTGTCTTGAAGCTCGGTTCTTTCTGATCCCAACACAGTAGATGGTAGTTGATCTGCTATTCTCTTGTAAAAATGGGAAGGGAAACAAAATTTTGAGGAAGACCACAAAAAAAAATTGAAAAATCTAGAAAGCCTGTAACCAGGGTTGATGTGAAGCTCCTGCAACTGGCAGTGTTAAGGAAATTTCCCTGGAGAATCCTGGAGTCACTCTGGGACCACTTGAGCTGGGACAGAGATCCTTTCACAGCTACACACCCCACACTCAACAGTCACACTGCATTTCCTTACCAGCACAAGTCAATGTTTCCCAGAGTAAAATCTTAGATACCCAGATCCTTACAATAATTTGGTCATGGTGCAACAACAAAACAACAGCTCAAGGTGCTGCCTCTGAGGAGGAACCCCAAACAAAGGAACCCTTGGGCTTTTATGTGGCAGCGTATGTGGCAAAAGCCACAGCCCCACAGGATCAAGACTGGCGGGCACAGCCTGAGGTTGCCAGAGTCTGAGGCATTTCCTTGCTCAGGGTTCACCCCCAGTGTCCCTTGTACCTTAGTTTACGTTTCAGTTTATTGGTTGGTTGCTACATTACCTCATGTTCTGTATAAGGTTATGTTCTGGAAACTTCATTGCAGTTCAGTTCTCTATTGGTTATATGTTAATCCCTGTACTCCAATTGGCTACTCTTCCCTGCTTGTATCCCTATAAATCCCGTGCTGCCCCTCAGACCTTGCCTTTGGTTCCTGAAGCCTTCAGCTCTCCCAGATCCCTGCACCACCTCTCCTGGACCCTGGACCGTCTCCTGCCTTACCTGCTGCTTCTCCCA
>VZRZ01004061.1:2415062-2509867 GCA_013398175.1 Climacteris rufus | reverse complement strand
CTTCTCCCAGGAAATAAAAGAGCTGGAAATCACTCCAGGGCCCTTCTCTCGGGTCTTTGTCCTTGCCTCCACCTTCACCATCAGCCTGGGGCTCACTCTACCACAGAGGAGCCAGCACTAATGGAGGACACCCTGTGTTTGGGGACACTGCAAGCTGCAGCCCCCAGGAAATCAGGGTCACTCCCAGAATAACGCTGAGTGGCCTTGAGCAGGCCTCCGGAGCCAGCGTTACTTTTATACCCTTATAATCTAAGGGCTTGAAAGTTTGGAGTCAGGGGCTCCTGCTGTGTCCCTGACCTGGCTGGATCACAGGTCCCAGGGCCCTTTGTTCCACAAAGGGTCAGCACTTCAAGGCCTCTGCCCCCCCGAGCTCAACCTGCAGCTGCAGCCCAAGCCACCAGCACTGAATGGATCCCTCAGCATGTAGAGCACGACAGAAGAGGGGCATACAAGGACACTGCCATCTGCAGCTTCCATACCTGGGAAACAAGCTTCAATTTGTCTGGATGCAGGTCTGAACAGCATTAATACCTCCTCTAGCAGTCCCATAGACACTATTGAGGGGAGCCTGGCTTCTGCCAGAGTTTTATGGTAGACATATACCCACCTCATTTCCTCAGGTGCTCTCATGACAAGAGGCCAAAAGGGAGCTGATGTAACCTCTAACCTCCAGAGGCTGACAGTGAAGCACTCTGCTTCCTGCAAGCCAAAATACAAGTGGCTCAATAATTTTTAATGACATTGCCTGCACTTCACCCCAGAAACGCAACAAATGCTTTGAAATTCCAACCAGATATAATCTGCTAAGAGCACCTGGCAGCAACAGTACCCAAGATTTAATTCTTAACATAAGAAACAGTGACATACAAACACTATTGTCTGGTCTTACTAGTTTCATTGCATAGTTCTCTCCTGCTGTGTATCAAAGTATTTCGAAGAAGATGTTTTCCCCAAACAGTGCCAGTTCCTCAGGTTTAATGCCTTTGTTTGGACAATGATCAGTCAAGAAAACTTCTGAAGCCCAGAATCAAAACTCTAGTTAAGACAGAGCTCAAGACCTGATTATGAAGCCAGATTCCTCACATCCCAAGAGAACATGATATTCTCTACTGGTTACCTCTAAATGCTTTTTCCTGTCATGTACTATTTCCTTACAATTTGGATTGAAATAAACCTAAAATGCAAAATTTTTTAATGCACAAAAATAATAAAAATCTGACTGTTGTCCAGCCTATCTTTAAGAACTCTGGGAACCAAGTCTCCTTAGTGCAGGTCTAACCTTGATGGTACTTGCAAGCTAAAAAAATCCCTTGGATAGTATCTGCTCTTTTTTTTTTACATCGATGTCTGAGTGCTTTACTGCCGCGGGTAGAAATCATGAGTAACTCGGAGTCTTTTGCATCAGTGCCATTTGCCTAAATAACGCGACTCCAGCCTTATCTAGTCTCCGATTAGAGACGAGCCGAGCATCAGAACTCCCGCAGAATCTTGGCTTAGCTCACGCACAGCGGTTTAATTTATGCAGGGAAATAAAGAGAACGAGAAAGGGTTCTCTCCGCTTATCGCCAGTAGATTTTATTCCTGGAATATGCTGCGGAAAAGACAGCCAAAATGGCGACCGGGGCATCTTATAAAACCAGGGTGAGGGGAGGGCAGTTGGGAGAGCCAATCACTGCGGAGGACCACAATGATTGACAGGGGCACCGGCCAGTGAGCCAGCCGTCCGTAGCTGGCATGGGAACCAATGAGCTGTTCCCCTGGGCCAGGACAGCCCCCGCCGAGCCGGGGCTGCACCACTCCAGCTGCCGCACGGGGGCGGGGAAAGGACCAACACCGCGTGGCGGGGGAAAGGGCCCGACGGTCCCAGCCGCAAGCCACGCCCAGAGGCATTACAACACTTTACGGTAGTAGGAAATAGTAGATTATTTATATCTTTCTATATTTTAAAGGGAGTTAATAATTAGTGTTTCTGGAAAGGCACAGGCCTCAAAAAATAATTCTGCAGGTTTTTTTTTTCTCAGAAAAATAAGCACTGAAAATCTTTTAAGAATTATGTCTTCATAATTACAAAGTAATAATATTTCACTTAATAAGCGAGAAACTGACTTTTGTTCAGTTTTTTTCTAAATGTTCTGTTTTGGTGGACACATTTAACTCAGACATCTGGCAGAGGAGTTGGAAGGAAATCCTTGTGACTAAGGGCCAAAGGAGATATGACCATTGGGAAGATTTCCAGCAAAAGAACTGACAAAAATTGTAAGAAAAAAGATTTCAAAATCATCTAAACTATCTAGGCTTACAGTGCAAAGAAGATCAAGAAAGAAAAAGAATATGGCATAGAAATTCTACATTTCCTTCCTTTTGTTTCAGGTTCTATTTAGATCTTTCATTCAGTCTGACCTTCTAAAGTTTTGTTTTCCAAACCATTTTTATCACTGTCTTTGGATTCAGATCAGGCTTAATGCCATCACAGAAGAGTGCAGCCCTAAGGACACAGTAGTACATGGTAACACACTTTCCCTTTCCCTTTGAAAGAATGGCAGGAAACAAAACTGGCTCAGCCTTTAAGCGTTTTACTACATTCATCACTCAAGGGCTGTGAGCCTCCTAGGATGAGCTGTTAAAAGCAAGTAGTCTCTTCTCTTACCTCTGTATTCCATTAAGGCATTTAGTGCTGTCAGAAATTAATTTCAGAGTTAACAGTCAAACACACTGTATATAAATGTGAACCTGAACTCTTCAACCTAGCTGTATTTCAGACGGTGAAAAAGATACTGCAGCAACTTAGCTGAATTACACTAAGCAAAACCTCATGATTATGTCTTGTTCCATTTAATTCTTAGTTACTTGTATTAATAATACAAAAAAAAAGAAATGGAAAACTAAACAGCTGAAAGAAAGCAGCAGGGAACTGCTTTTAACTGCTCACTCCCACAGTTGTATTTCATCTTCCAGAGCTGTCTTTAAAACACTTTGACAGCTCAGTTCTAGACTTGGTAAGCTTCTAGGAGCTAACTGTTCAAGTCATCCCAAAGATTTCAAACTTCTCATTAAAACAGGATGGCTACCAGCAACAATGAAACTAAAAGAACGCACTACAATCTGGATGCTTGAGGGAAACCAAGATAACTTTGAGAAACTCAAATCCACTCACATACTTGAGCAACAAAATAGTCCTTCCTGAAGAAAATTTGTTCTATTTCTCAAGTTTTTCTTGCTTCTCACTCAATTTGCTTTCCATATTTTCTTCTTTCTTCCATTCACATGAGAGAAAAAGGTCTCAGAGCAGTAACTACTTGCAGCTAGCAGAGTATGTGATCAATGTCTATTTCAAAAGGGGGTTTTGGAAATCTCTCACAGATGTCATGTTGCCCATATTTACCATGCTGAGAAGCTCATATTTGACTTGGTCTGGTTTTCTGTACTGAAAGTATAATGGCACAGGGTAGAGGCATAAAAGAAACATTTTAATCATTGATTTGTTTTGCTTTCTAATGTGTCATGTTTTAGATGAACCCTTTTTTATTTTCTAAATTTACAGAACTTCTTCCTGTAAACAGTGATTAACACAACATATATATATATGCATGCATGTGTTATACATGCATATATATACATGTTGATATAATGATAACTAAAATCTTTAAGTGCAGAGACAGAGGCTAGATTCTGAAAACAGACAACCTACATATCAGTCAACTATTCCAATGGAGCAGGCTTGACTGAGGGGTTTTGCCCACAATAAAATAGACATATTCACAGGATGAAAAACACAGGGCTTGCTTTGAGTTTTGAGGCCTGGATATGGCTTGAAGGCCCTGAAGCATGAAAAAGATACTCCTGTGCACTTAAATTAGCTCAAACATCACCGTTGTCTCAACACTCAGCCCAAAACAGCTATGAAAGAAAATGACATTAAACCAAGAAGTTGTCAGCTAATTTGTACCGAATTACATAATGGCATATTATCTGAGATGCTGGAGCATCTTGCTTGTCACCCTATGAAAAACTGATACACCACTGAAGGGACTGAAGCAACTCCAGAGAACGAACCTGGAGGCAGAGGAAACAAACAGATAATACAAATTTTTCAAGCACTGAGATTTTGATAGGTAGAAGAGAAAAAAAATTGTAAGGAAAGAAATGGATGCAACCGTGTCCAAAAAATAAGACATATCTGTGACCCAACATTTCTCTCCTTTAGACAAATTTCTGGACAGTTTCTCAAATTTACACATATTTATACAGACTTATTTCCTTAAACATGTATTAAAATTTTATAAACACTTTCATATGAAACTTGATGGAAGTTGTCTGAGAAGACCATCAATAAAATTTAACTTGAACAAATCCAACATTAATAAACAGTACAGCAATAAACACCGATCATTAGCTCAGCTATAATGATTTCCTCTGTAGATTTTCAATAAGTACATTTTATTCCATATTTCAAAAACTTCCTAAAACACTTACCGTGAGCTATACTAGATACAAATTGTGGAAATACTGAGTGTTTGCTTCAGTGTGGTTTGCTCAAACTGAACTAGCTTCTCAGATTAGTGTGACTGCATGAAAGGGCCCTTTTTAAATTTCTCATTCCTCTCTCAACGTGCTCTTATAAAAAAAACTTGTATTTACTAATTTATTTCACTTCATACTTTTAATTGTCGTTTCTGCCAGTGTTAGGAAATAAGCAGATAACTTAGTAACAGGACTAGTTTTCAGTCTTAGTACAAAACGGTATTTTTCAGGCCTCTGGGAATTTCAAAACACCTGGAAAGCAATCAGAAACAATATCTAAAGAAACTTTACATGGACAATTAAAATAATAACTCAGAATGCCTAATATATTGTATATTACTATTACTTTCAAGAACCTCACCCTATTTTATCATCATTGCATTTGCATTAAGAAACAACTTCTTCAGAGAATGTTCTATTAAAAAATGCAACCCAAGGGGTACCATTAAAATATAAAATAAAATAAACTGGTTTTCCTGGGAATTGAAAACAGCACTCAAGCTTAAGCCAAGATTCTTCTCCTATAAAGCTACATCTTAATTCTGACAGATTCCTCTATTCGATGATTCACCTAAAATTTTATAATGCCTGTTCAAATAAAGGAAACAAAAACTTTTTCCTTCTCTACATAAGGCTCCCTTCCCTTTACAACCAGCAGACTCCAGGGCCAGAATATAACATACTACAAATCTGAATTGAAACCTCTAAGTCTGTCTTGAAACCTATAAGCTCTGTAGGCCACCTACGTTACAAGACGCTAAAATTTACCACCCCTAAAAACCTACCCCAAACCCACCAACCACCAGAAAAACCCAGAATTATTAAACATGCACGTTTATCTGGCAAGTATATAGTAACCAAAAGCTTTTCATTATGTCAGTGAAGAAAAGACAAAGCATAGCATCAGCAAGCCAAGCATCTTCTGAGCAATTAATAGTAAATGGAAATAACCCACATACTAAAGTGTCTCTGCTCTGGAAGGACTGTAGAAAAATGGAGAAAATAAGATGGTTAACTGTAAACTCTTTGTAGTCTATTTATAGTTTTTAGATATATTTCTTGTGCTGTCCTGAAACTTGCAACTAAATTTAATGGCTCAGAGCTTGTTCACATCATCTTACATGTTTCAACCAAAACAGATTTTGGGCCAAAAGTTTGACTTCCTTCCTCTTTACAGAATGGTCTACACTGGAAAAGGAATATTATTCTGTGCAGAAAGTAATAAAGATATTTACATCTGATTATCATTCTAATAAAATGCAGTTTTAAAATCCTCAAATCTTCCAGTGTTGAAAACCTGAAGCTGAAAAAATCCAAATATAAACACACAGCTGAATGTACAGGGTCTAACAGTGAGACAGATGTTCTTATTTAGCAGTGCTAAAGCTTTTACCACTAAACTCCAGGACGGCAAATATTAGGCTGTCCATTCCTCAAGGCACTCTGCACTTCTCATCAAAACAGAAGCCTTGGCAATTAGAGACACTTAAGTAGCATTTTATTATCTCAAAAATTCAGTAATATTGCAAGATAGGTCACATGCATCATCATCACATTTTTAACTTTCATCAATACACTGGTATTTGTGCTAGTAAATATCTCATTTGTAACTCTGGACAGTACAAAATGAAGACATACTCCACACTTGTTTTGTCACAACACTAAGAAGGTCCACTATTTCTATTTTTAAATGCATACAAATTTTAATATTTAAATGGACATTAAGTGTGAAGAGGATACAAACTAACATAGTTGTATAAATTCACCCATGTCAGGTAAACTGAGATGCTCATAGCTGTTGCCTCTGTACACAGCTAGAAAAATGGGACATACTTACTCTAATATATACTGTTTAGTTATGATTTTGACTAAGAGGAGAAATACAAACAATTAATGAACTGCATGCTCATGTGACAGTTCACAAGTAAACCCATCACAATCTTGATAGAATTTTAATTCTCAGACAGTGAAGATCATGGAAACAAGTAAAATTGAGAGTATGTGAACAGTAAAGACCTAATGATAACCAATAGCATCTCACACTGTGTAAGGCTAAGTAGTATGATTCATTTTGCAGACACTGTGCTATTAGATTGATAAACTGTTCTAGCTAAAGTTACCATGATTAACCTGTCACTTTGCTGTTTCTAGAAGCTTCTGCAATCCCAGAAAGATCATAAATTTAACCATAGACATTAAGTACTCACATGATTCACAGATATTGGTTCATTACTTAGACACTGATTCACATTAAAATCGAAACCTCTTTTCCATCAGTAGAACTTCAACAAGTCAACTATCAGTCAATTCCCTTGATTTAAAAAACACAGGTTTGTTTTTTTTTTTCCTCGTTTGTACTAAGCAAGAACAGGAAAGTTCAGGGCAATACCAAGTTAACCTCTATCTATAAAGTCTCCTCCAACCCATAATCCTTTTATCTGCAGAAAAATAATTACAATGTGCTCGACTAGAACTTAATAGACATAACTGTGCATCTAGACAAGTGAACTAGCAATATGTGAATGCATAAGCTGGCACACAAATGCCAAGTTACCAGTTAACTGCATCCAACAGATTGATAAATTTCACTTCCTCCTTCTCTCATTAGTCCTAGAAGTTGACCTGCATGTTGAATTGTGCATACTAAACCTAATGAGCTTATTTTATCTTGTAAAGGTCACACAAGTACTCAAATGGGCATGAAAATTTAAAACACTGCATTAGTGCATTTCACTTTCTCAATTTATAATCTTCATGACTGATTTAGTACTATTTAAGAGTTATAAAGAATATATTCATGAGACTGAAAATATCTATTAGATTTGAATGACAGAATACGGATCAGCAGTCATTATTTAATTTTTTTACCCTTCTTTATATTGGCCTTATCTCATATTTTAGTTTTGTATCTTGAAAAGGCACTTAGCCCTAAGCATAACACTGAGCATTCGCTAAGTAAAGTGAAGCATGCTAAATTTATACAGTAAGAGGAGCCACCTCTTCCACAGAGCCAAACAGAACTCAAGCAGCATTGAGAAGCCATCACCAGTGTCACTTCAAATTCAAGAGCCAAGTTAACCAAAAGCTATGAAGGAGGAAGTAATAGGTCTAATTCAGGCTGTAAGTTACTTTACTTCAGTGCTAATTCTTTTAATATTTTGTTGCTCTCAATACCTTCTTGGTTTGTCAGTTTATCAGTGTCTACCTTTGAATCCTTTAAAGTAACTCTGTAAGAGTGTCAGGCTTAGTAAAAAAATTACACATTCTTTTATTTATTTCTCTGCTTTTCTGGGAATTTATTTTTAAAATATTGCAGAGGCATATATATACATATATAAAGAGATGATATTGTAATTAATGTAATGGAATACAGAATCACAATTCTCAAAATACAGCTAGAAAGGTTCACCCTAAGCCCTGAAAAATACAGCATATTGTGGTATTTTCTACAGGAAAAGTGAGGTAATTATGAGTAGACTTATTTTAGTTCAAACTGATTGACTGTACAGTGTCAGAAGCTAACCCAGATCATCTACAGTTAGAAATATAAAATGATGGAAAAATAGCCATCTCAGATGTCATTCAATGACTGTCCCAACCCCTTAGAAATGAAGCCAACATTACCTGTCTATACAAATATATCCTATTTTTGAAATTAAAAGATGGATGAAAAGTCATTATAAGTTGTGGGGTTTTAAAAGCTGAACATACAAAAAAATATAGTGAAAAAAGCAGAAGTTGTAACTGTGGCACTAGAAACGGAAACGTAGTTCCTAAGGAAGCAATAAGGATCCTTCAGAGGTGGAATCATATATTAGGGTTAGAAGACAAATAGGAAAGAAAACAGAGGGCAAATAAAACGTTCTTGCCAGTTACATGCTAGTAAGAGAAGACAGGGTCATCCAAAAATGTGAGTTCACAGCCATTCAGAAGTCTGTGGAGCTTCTTTTAGTGGTAAATTTACAAAGAGTATATGCAAGTTGCATATGGAAGCAACTAAAGCCTCAGGTGACTGTTGGAATATATGCAGACCTCACAAAACAACTGTGATCACAATTTTCCCTGAGCAAAAGATAGACTCTTATATGTAAATACAGAACTAACAGAAACCATGCATGACTTGGTAAAAAAAAATTTCAAACACTTTCAAAATCTAAAAGAGTCATTCCGAGTCCAGAGAAGATTGTACTGTGCTTTTTATTTTCCCTGTTCTGGGTCACACAAAGCTATTGTTCATCCTTTCAGAAGACCAGCATTACTGTTTTTCAAAGGCAAACAATGATTTTTTCCTCTCTTCACAAACCATCCATGGCAAGACTCCAACTGATGTCAATGGAATCAGAATTGAAACCACTCTTGCGCTATTTATCCTCCAGTGACCGAGTTGTTGGTGCTACAGTTACCAGCTATGGGAGAGGAGCCATAAGGCAGTTGATTTTTTAAATTTCTTTTTAATCATATTGGTTGAGTTACCTAGCAACGGGCATTAAAGTAAAAATTAAAATAAAATTTAAAAACCCAACCAGTCACAAACAAAATTCTGACTAGCAATCCAGATTCCCTACTCATTTACACAATAGTTCTTCTGTGTGCTCTCCTACCTGAGAGCAAAAGCATAGGAAGGAGGAATTCCCTATGGCCACTGAAATTACAAGAACCTTATTTTGACTTATGAAATGAAAGCTCCTAATCTTCAAAATGGGGGTTCCAACAAAAGCAGTCTTGAATTCTGCCTTCCAAAGGAGAAAGCCTTCACTGTCATTTGAAAGCTTTAAAGGTTTATTTCCACTGGAAAATCCATTTAAACAAACATCCAGGCAGACTTTCCTCAGTGCAAAAGAAGTTTCTGAAAACTTCAAAAATAGCTATAGGGTTTTTAGCCTCCTGAGGTCAGTCTTCTTTGCACAGTGACAGCCAATCTCAGTACCAATCTTCTTTGGAACTGTCAAACCTACAGGACTGCTTGAGAAATGTTCTGCCAAGTGGAAAATATTCCTCTTGCAACACTGATAAACATTAGCAAAAATATAAAAATCAGTTATCTTTACAGTAACACTAAATATAAAAATCTTGGCAAATAAAGATAGACACCCACAATATGAATGATATCCAGCACTGGTCTATGTCTAACTATTGCAAAAGGTTATCACAGCCTTAAACAAAGCTTATTACAAGAACTGAAGTATCCAGAACGTGAAGTATTTAATTGGAGGACAGAACATAAGTCCTTGAGAGAGAACAGGACTAAAAATGTGATTGTAAAGGTTGTTGTAAAACAAAACTTATCGTGTTTCTTGCAACACTTTTAGAAAGTGATTACTGGGATAGGTGCCAAACTAAAACAAATTAATTTACCAAAGGATATGTTCTTTGTGTAATGAAAATGTGATCATACTTACATGATACCAAAAGCAACATAACCTTCTTGTTCCTCATACCTTTTCCAAAAAGCCTACAAAATAGCTTGACTCAATATAGAGCCACAGCCTTACAAATCACAGTACTGGCATTTAAAAAAAAAAAATCTATAAGGAGTTCATCTTGGATATTCTCAGAAAAACCTTCAAAATATAATTTTACATCCTTTGGGACTGTGGTTCCTGTTTCTTAATAGAATCACAGAGAACTACTGATGAATACTGTAAAGAGAATTACCAATAAGACATAATTATCATATAATTATTTGGCATTTGTATTATTTAAAATTTCCTTTTGTTGAAAGTCATTTGTGAGGTTACTAAAGAACTCACCATATCATGTGTGCTAGGCAAACTTCCCTCCACAGAAGGGAGTCACATTGGTTTGACATTATTTTCTTTGGGAACTCATACAGGCTTATTTTTGTGCTTTAGGCTCTTAAGAACTGGTTGTTTGCAACATTCCTCTACCCTCTTTACAATGCTCGGAGTAAGGAAAGAAAGGCTGTTCTATCAGTCATGCTTGCTTTTCCTCTTTTTAAAGATTAATTACTACGTTTGCCCTTCTTCAGCCCTCTGGGGCCAACTCATTCTCTACGAGCTCTCAAAGATAAACACTACCACTTTCTGAGCCATTGATCTGGTTAGTTCCTGAGGGACTGTAGGTAAACCTCATCAGACATAGATGACTTAAATATACCAAGGTGGGATAAAGATTCTCTGATTCATGCTTTTCCTGTTCAGGTCTACATACTTATTCTACTCTTCATTTTATTATGTTATATTTTTATAAGTATTTTTTCTTAATAAACCCTGAAACACAGAAGAAAGTAGACCACTTTAAGCTCATTTAAACTATTAGTTATTTTCTCTTCCTCAGGAAATGGATTTATGGTTTTCTTTTTTTTCTTTTCACACCCAATATGATGAACAGAACATATTTATGGCCTTTTATTCACTGGAATATAATTCATCTTTTTAATTTTTTCTCTACATGTTTGTGTCACCCTTTTATATGTGCCATTGCCAAGACAGTGCAATTACCACTTGCAGTACAGTTCTCTTCTGATTTTAGGAATCTCTGACAAAACTATATTTTTTCTCTTATTATACCTCATATCTGTATTTTACATCAAAATAATTGTGTTGTGGTTTCAATATTGCCTCTTTAAGAACCTTTCTCAAGACCTTTATCCTTAAATAAAATTTCTTCTACCTAATTATTTTATAATTTGACAGAAATCTACTTTTCAATACTCATTGCCTCTGATCTGCTATCATTCCTTCTTTTTCTTACAGTCAGGAAGATGGTATTCAGTGGACCAAGCGATCCTTTGAAATATGATGTTTCTAAGGTGTTTTCAAAACAGTTTCATCCTAATGGCCTTCTGCTTTCAGACTGAGCTCTATTCTCACCATTTTTTTAAATCAGCATAAAATTATTTTTCCCTTGGTTATTTCCTCCACCTTAGCAGATCACCTTTGTTGTGCTGGAAACATGGAGAAAATGAAATTTATTTCAAGGCATTTTAACAAACACTGATTCTTGTAGCAAATCAGGTACTTTGATATTGGCTATATACTTCAAATATTCTCCATTGTATGAATATATTATGATAATTTCTCATTTTATTACTTCAGTATCTTCATTTTTTAGAATAATTCCTGAAAACTGTTTGATACAGAGCCAGCTTTAGAGTTAAATCAGCCTTCATATTATTTAGTAATAGACAATATAAATTCCACATGTTTAAGGAAATCATAGGAAAATGTTTGGAACAAAGCTGTATACCTTCTCATAATAAACTGTGGGAAACCTCCCAGCACACAACATAGTGGATATTTCTAGGAGTACATCAGCTCAAGCAATTCTTCAGACAAAAATTTTTCAACCAAGCAGGACTGTTTCTATGACTAATCCTCAGAATATGGAAAATAGACAGTGTTCAACCAGGAAGTATATATTTCTCATTATAATCTCCAACACCCCCAAAGATTAAATAGAACTCTTTAGCCAGCATACAAAAATTGTATTACTACTTTTTTTTTTGTGTTAGCTGAAAAAATGTTTTAAGGCTCCAATTGCGAATGCAAAGATAACCCAATCTTGCTGTAACTTGCTTAAACACTGCTCTACACTGAAGGCCAAACAACGTGAAGCAACTCTTGAAATTTAGAGTCTCTTTTGGTAAATTTTCAAAAAATTACAAAGACGGGGGAAAACTATAATACTACATATTTGAGATTTAACAATGAGTCCTTGTTTGAGTAATTTTGTCATAGCATAGCATATGAAAAAGGCAATTATCTAGCAGCAAACACTTTTTCTATTACACTGTGGACAGAGTTGTATCTGTCAGAATTAATCTGTGCAATATTAGCTGCAAGTAAAAGTGCATTGTCAAAACCCAAATGTATAATACTTTTTAAAAGATTTCTAAGCATTGCATTTCATTGCTCAACTGTTCAAACAACCCTTGCAACTGGATAATAATGAATAACTAGAAGAATTATTTTAAAGCACTCATGGACTGAGGCACTAGCAAACAATATCTTATTTCCAGTCACATCTTGAATTTTTTTCTTCCTAAACTTGCCTAGACTGTGAATAGCACAGGGCATCACCCTCCCTAGCTATTTGAACCAGATCTAGTGTAAGAAAAACAGAGTCCACATGCAGGATTTACACCATTAAATAACAATAAAACAATTTTTCAACATGAACAAGCATTAAGGCCTGAATTAAACATTACATAAAGAAAACTGAGAAAATTAAAATACATCTCATGGGAAAACTTGATTAGAACTAAATGGAAGCAGACTAAACAGGCCAGTTCTTGTTGCCACTTACATACTGCTGGATTTATATCACCAGAACTTGCATTCCAAATGTTCAAACTACAGTCCTCCTATGTCAGTGCCACAGCTTTCTAAATTAGAGAAAAGACTGGGATGAGTGTCATACCTCACTGAGCAAGAAACATCTGTGGTGCATTTGGGTTCAAGCATTATTAAAATGTCATCTATTGTTTCTATTCACTGTTCTTTTCAGTGCATGAATACCTGTAACATTGATAAGCAAATGCATTTGAAGAAATGTAGTTGTGACCCCAAAGATAACATGTAGAAGATTTCACTCTCTATATCAAATAGACCCTTCTCAACTGACTACAGAAGAGCCTCTGACAGCTAGACCTCTGACATATATTAAGACTTTGCATCTTTTGGCTAGAAGTAATGCAGAAAACAACAAAAAAAAGTAAAAATTGATACAGGTTCAGTATTTACTGCTTTTTGCACTACTCAAAGTTTTATCCTGGGTGAATGAAGTCTGATGATATGAATGAATACCAGATAAGGACACAATAGACATGCTATCAATTTCACAACATTATAGCACATAAGGGGGGACAAAAATATTACAAAAAATTTTTGATTTTACCACATGAAGCCTAGTCCATGACAGTTATTTGGCACATCAGCTGTGACATGGTGGCATTTCATACTTCAGAACTAGAAGAAATTTAAAAATACAAAAAAAAAAAAAAAAACCCAAAAAACTATACAAAATGCAACCAAAAACCCTAAACAAATCAAAACCCAAAAAAGTGCCACAGAAACAAAACTCCCTTCACAGTTCTCAAAAAAAAAAAAAATTATCTACCCAGGACCATTTTTGAGAAGATTGGGGTTTTATTTGTTAACACCATGTTTTCTTTACTAATCCAAGAGAATCAGAAGGTGGTTTCTGAAAACCAGACATTACTAATGATCAAGATAATAATCAAACAAGCCTCTGTAGTTGGATTTCACATGCTAGACAAGCCCTCATTGAGGTATGATAATTTCAGCTAACAAAGACTGTTTTCTATGACTAATCTCATTAGCTTCACTGGGAATAAAAGTGACACTAAATTTTGTAGATCACTGACTAATGCTACACAACGTACAGGAAAATGCTCGACCTGTTTGCACCCACAATAGAGAAACCATTTCCCCTAAGAACCTAGAATCTCTATGCAAAAATTCAGTGCTGAGATTTCCTAGTTAATGTTTGTGAAATATGTTGAGGTCTGGGGTGGGAGCCACTACAGAAACAATATAGTTTCCTATGATAAAATAAGAAAATACACAGATATACAAGCCTCTAATAGTGAAAGCATATAAGCTCTTAATTGTTCACCATAATTATAAACTTATGGATCCTTAAAACACTACTGTCCCATTGGGTGCAGCATACTTTCAAAGAGGGAAGATGAAAAATGACAAGCCAGGTAATATTTTTTGCAGAACACAATTTACATACTGTTATGGTCACAAACTCAACATAAGTAAAGGCTGTTAGGCTTTTACAGGGAAAGATAAACATCACACTGGGATCTGCAGAGTGGTGTTCAGCCTGCAAAAGACATTAGTTAATTCTTTCAATCTCTTCAGTGCTCTCAAGGAAGCTGCATGAGTGTGTTCCAAAAAAAAAGAGAAACCAAGTGAGGAAAAAAAGCCACAAAAACAAACAAACCAACCCCCAAACACACAGTAGATCAGTACACAGTGAGGACAATAGGACCTAGAAAACCTGATCTGTGAGGAAAGACTGAAAGGAAAGACATTGTGGTGGTAAAATTAATATTTGATAAGTGAGAGGCCTGGTAAAGAAAGTATTTTACTAAAATAACAGTCCCTTTAACTAAAAGTTAACAGTCTGTGATGGTCTCCAACTCCTCTCTCATAAGCCAGGGTAATACCAGCTGGGCCACTCTTATGGCCTCCACCAAGAGTCGTCATCTGACAGGGTCACATTATTTACTGTGTGATTCTTCCTTTGAACTGTGAAAGTTAGCACGCTACATGAGTACATCCCTCCCACGGATGGACACCTGACTCTAAGGTAGAGGTGAGGGAAAACACACATTTCATTGTCATTTTTCTGAAACAATCTATAGGTTGGGTCTCTGCAACCACTTGGAAAAAGACAAGGGACACAGAGAGGGAGACACCATCCCACTGTTCTCTCAACATGACCGCAGTGAATGATGCTTCTGTAGGACCTGCCCTAATTTATACTTGTACTGTTATACACATGAAGCACACAGGTTTTTTTTAAAAATGGTATTAATCCTAGAGGAGGCAAAATAGCCACTGTGTGAAGGAAAACATTTCTGGTTTTCCTGACTCCTGAAGATAAGAGTAACGGGTCCTAAGAAAACTCAAACTGAATTCCCCTCACTCTTTGTATTTATTAACCCTTGCTTTATCTACCTAACATAAAAACGTTAACAAGCTTTGTGTTAGAATCAGGAGGGATGAGTTCCTGACCTCCTCAGGTCCTTTCCAATCCTACTAATTATGATGTTACAAAGCAGAGTCTACTTTGGGGTGAGGCGATCCCAAAATTTTCTTTTGCTGAGCATCGACAGAATGGCACAGAAACCTGACTGACAATAACCACGCCATACTCCAAAACCAGCATGATTTATGTCATGCCTCCCTTACCCTGAAATCACTCCCAGGGAAAAACCATCAGAACTAAATTTATTCACACAATCCAAATACTTAGAGCATATTTACAAAAGCTTTAGAGAGCCCTTGAAACATCCAAGACTAACATTTGATTATGTCATCTGAAGAAAGATGAAAGCTTCCACAAAAGTCATATGATAGTGTTCTCAGTACCATAAAGATATTTCAAAGCAAGAAAAGAGCTAATTAATTTTCATATGACCATTCAAAACTTGCAACTACCATATCTAGGATTTATACCGGAAATAATCAAATACCTTTGATTAGTAATAATCCAATTCAAACAGTAACCCTCGTGTTTCTATTAAAAAAAAACCAAACAAATCAAAAAAATTTTGGTCAAAAATTAATTCAAATAATATTTCTCACATTTTCTTTTGTTTTGGTAATGACTGAAAGGGAAAGCTTCAGAAAATTTTATTGTAGAGAGGGAATGTTAAGGAAAACTGCAGATGTGTGAAAAGTGGGGATTATAAGGGAAAATATTTTACCAGAGTTGCTACTAGCAACTGATATATTGCTTCACACACTGTATAATAATGCTCTGTTTTACCTTTAGATATCTTTATTAACTTTTTTATTCTAGTCTTTCCTATCCTTCTACCTTCAGGAGCAAAATTAAAAAAGCAAAGGAACATATTGGAAGCTTATATTGTTCATTCCTCAATTTCCTATTCCATCCTTGGAACATATTTCTTCCTTCTCTCCCAAATATTTTCATGAGAAGGCAGAGTTCGAAACAATAATCGTAAAGAAAAGTAAATAACATATAATTCCTGCAGACATCATCAACAGCCTGGTCACTAAACAGCTTCAAAATCTTGCTTTCCTTATCTTGAAATTTCAGGTTTCAAACACAATTGCCCTATTAAAAAAGCATTGCTTAATAATTTCAGTGTTCATTAGCAATTTTGAAAAGCTGAGTAAATAAAAATCATTTAGCATTGGGCTAAAGACAACCCTTTTGACAACTCAAAACCAATTGTTTTATGTTAATCTGGTTCATTTTCCTTTCAGGAAATGTAAAAAGATTTGTTAAATAAAATAATGGAATTTGGAAATCACATCACTCTATGTCATAAGTAAACAGTATGGAAGAGGATTTGGGATGAACAATTTACTGAATTCTTTTAATAGGAATTAATTTCCTGCTTTGTTTAAAGAAAATCATTTCTTGCAGCAGAAGTAATTTTGTATTCACTTATTACCCAGTTCCATTAGTACACTGAGCAATCTGGCCACCATTCAAGGAAAATACCTGGTCCATAGCAGCATATGCACCAATGTAACAAATAATGTACGTGTCAAATCCCAGAGAAGGCATCTCTGGAGAAAACTCTTTATTCTGAAGTATATTCCAAGCATGGAAAGAATTGGGTTACAAATGGATTTCAAAAGAGTAAACAATGTGGGCTTGTCATAAACTGAATTGAAAATAAACAACAAAATTTCTGTATCTTGAAAAAGGTTTAAACCAGAAGACAAATAGGCCAGTCCTCTTTCTGATGTCTCCCACATTCCATGAATATGCATATTAACATAATGCACACAAAACAGATACTCCTACTGGAAAACTATTACTACAGTCAATTATTGGTAAAAGAAAAAAATGTTTAAGTTAAGATTTCTAAGAACTTCACTGATTTTCAAAGGCTACCCAATCAAAATCATCATACTAGACTGAACTATTGGAGTCTTAGCCACTAAAATATTTTTCTTCCTGAACCAACCTGCTGCTTCTGCCACCAGATTACACTACAATGCAAGCCTGCTTTCTGAGCAGAGCTGCATTTTGGGATGAGTCACACACAGTTCTATTTCTTTAACTTCAGTTAACAAATTGCACCAGAGTACTAATTAGCGAGGAGATGATTTATATTGACAGGCAAATAACATTCTAATTACTAATGATGAGAAAAGAAGTACAGGAAACACCCTTGTGATTTAACTGTAACACCATCATTGATGAATAATATAATTCCTATTTAACTATATGAAAAAGCTGTGCACAGACTATTCTCCAGCTCATCTTCTAATCAAAGAAATCGCTACAATCTCTTTTACAGACCAGACTCTTCTATAATTTCCTCTTCTGTCTTCAAAGCTACAGGAAAGCCTGACTCACCCTACCACTCCTTTCAGCAACTGGGTGCCTTAATCTCTCCTCTGATGTTTCAGTGATACCTATGCACCATATTTTACCAACCTGCTGAGCTTTCCTTAAACAGCGCTGAGCCCTAACTTTGTCCATTCCCCCATTCCAGATTAGCTTTCCCCATACTTGAGGCTGGTTCTATCCCACAGTGAAAAAGTGAAAGGTTTTTTTAAATATATGCTGCAACTGAAGAAATTTGTAGGGAGGAGGTAGAGAAATTGACCACCTCAGGCACAAAATATTGTAGCAAGTTACTAACCTGTATTTGACGCCAGCCTGAAGTCCACTTACTTCCAGATCATTCTAAAAAACTGTGTCCCAACACTCTTCCATTTGGTTAGAAATGACTCAATAGGTAGATTAATAAGAATTTGTAAAATGCTTAGAAATCAAAAAATCAGATCAACAAGATTTTCCACATTTTACTTGGCTTTTTTTTTAAGTTAATGAATGATGAAAATATATTGATCAATTTATCCACTAATTTTACTTTTAGGTTCTCAAACAGATGGATAGTCCTGTATTATCTGGACCACAAACACTCTAGACAAATATATCAAAAATCTGATTCTGTAGAGGATCCTGTAGTGATCCTGATTCTGTAGAGAATCCTACAGTATGCGTCGTTTGACTCTTTAAGAAGTCATTACCATTTTTGGCTTAATGTCACGTCACTTTTTTTACATACCAACCTTTCAGGAAAAATCTGATCATAGCAGCCCCACTGCAAGAAATACTAAGACACAGTTGCATAGTTTCGTTGCTTGATATACAGAGACATTTGTTTGATTAGCAAGCTCCATGCAGAATCTTAATTCCTTTCACTATCTCAGATGAACAGGCTGTCCATCAAAGCACCACTGAACACCTAGGAACCAACTCATATCAATGATTTCCTGTTGTCAGTGTAATGATAACTCTTCCCTGTCGCTATTTTTGGGTTTTATCCATATCTTGAGACAGCACTTGTGCACGAATAAAAATGGTCTGGTTAGAAATTCTGTATCATGTCAAAGATACAACTTCAGGGATGGTCAGGACACCAAGGTGGGAAGTCAAAAGCACAAGGAATCACATCAGGAAGGATAAAGATTCCTCAAGATAAGCAATTACACTTAATGGCTACTTAGAGTGTTAAAGTAGTAAAACCCTGTTAAAGTACAAGGAATTAAAGTTCATGGGCATGGAATTAAAAAGCATGTATGACTTTCGGCATCTAGTACTACCCTCAAAAGAATAAAAAGAATGTGGTTTAAACAAGAAAAAAAAAAAGAAAAACAAAGGGAAAAAAGAAAAACAGGCATTGATATGAGACAAATAATTTTTTTAAGCTCTTCAGCAATCAGACAAATGTAAATTAAAAATTACCTTGACAATAAGCAGATGGGTGCCGAAAGAATGTCCAGTGTTACAAGAAATGATTGAGAAGTTGCTAAAATTGTCTGGCATGTGGCTCACCTCTAGCAATCTTAATGTCCTTCTGCTAAACTAAATACATGCTAAAGTCATTTTTGCCTTCTAGCTTTCCAACTCCTTTGTATAACTTTGTGCGTTTTAATAATTGAAATTTTAGGGGAGTTTGCTTGGAAAATTAGATGAGGTTCTTAATGTTGGACAGATTTCTTTTTAATCCTTTAGAGAGAAATATAAAAATCAATACAATCAAAGAAAACAAGCTGATGACAACCACTGTTAGTCCTTTGTTTAGATTAAAAACTAAATTGTTTCAAAGAATTTTCAGGAATTCTATCATGCCAGAAAAGCTATTCTGAAACAAGATATTTTCAAATATGACCTATTTCAATCTAAGTCTTCCATATGCAGTTGATCATGGATAGAATAGCAAAACTCATGCCTTGTCTTGTACAGTATCTAACCTTCAGAATTCATATTTTTAGTCAAGTCTTTGAAGTGATTACATTTTTAGTTCTGCTGTCACATTTTCACCTACACTGGTATCAGGTAGATGTATCTCCTTCTTTTATGCTTGAATTCTCTTCATCTCGGGAACCCTAACACAAAATTTCTGGTCCCCTAAACTAAAGCAATCTATCTCCATCTCAGGCCTGTCATTCTTGAAAAAACTGCTTCCTAATCACAACACAAAGACCAGTCTTTTCACCCCCAGACCTGAGTTAATAGTCAGTTCCTTTAGCACCTCTTTCTCCTTTTTAACATGAGGCATAACATTCAGTGCACACAGATTAATACTCAATTTCATATTCAGACATGGACTGGAAAGGTCTACAAGGTAGCGGAGGAAAAAGACACAGCTCTAATAAAAATGACATAAGACAGTCTTATCAACCATGAATGACTATATTTCTAAATTGGACTACTTTTTTGGTCTCTTTCAATACAGCAGAAAATCCTAAATCCAGTACTACAGGTTGTTTTGTGATTACACTTGCATAAAAACACACAGTTAAATGAGCTTGCACTTTTTTTTTTTGTGGTCAGCTGACATCTCTAGTTTTCAGTACCTTGCATTCTTTACAACTATTTCACTCACTATGCAGTTCAGGCTCTATTTAGCAGCCAGACTTTCACACATCTACTATCCTGTATAAGCCCAGGAATGGAATGAGCCATTTAATTGGGCTCTGATTACTTGATTGCTTCACAGTTTACTAATGATCTACACAATGAAAGGAGAATCCAAATACTGCAAGAAGAATAGCAATGACATTGTATTTTATCAGAGTGTTCAGAAGTGCCTCCCATGTACGTAACTCAAAAGTCCCTAATTCTTTGATGCTAGCTATACTGTCTGTTACTTTCTTTAATATTAATGGACACTAATACCTTTTAACTCTCTTTTCATCAACTGAATTAACCAATTATCTACAGCTGTATTTGAGGTAGATACTACTGGCCTTACTGTTTTTCCCTGCACTTTGGGGTCTGGATGCCAGATGACGTTAATAGAAATAATGCATTATCTTATCTTACTTTACTTAAGTGAAAGATAAGAATCAAATCTATTATCTGATAAAGGGACTAATTATTTTCTAAACTGGTATCCTACTCAGCATGTACACTTAGCACTTCTGAGCTCTTTTGAGTAGCACAAATCACCTATTTGGAGCATATTTTTATCTATCCCATAGGTAGCAGGATTTGGCTAAAGGCATATATGAAGCAATAAAAAGATTTTTGTTTATATATACATATATCTGATTTGCATAGACAAGTATACACAGGTGAACACATTCACACACACGTTCTTTTGGTCACAAAGTAGAAAATGTGCTTAGAAACCAAAACAAAAACTAAAATTCAACATGCAAATTTATTAAGTCCTCTCTTTGTTTTATTCTTAGTTTTTAAAATTAATTCCTAGGGAAATAAGTCACACCACTTCTGTTGACACTTAACTTATTGTGTTCCTGTCACAGAATATAGGTTTTTACACAGTAAAGAAAATTGCTTTAAGAGCAGAATCAACAAGAAAACCAAAACAAACAAACACCTTCCCCCAGAATTAGATTCAAGAAGAGGTCTAGTATGAGCTCTGAGGTCACTGAAATTAGGAGTCTGCAGCATGCATCAGTGAACTGCAGATCTACACTCTAGCAAGTGGAAAATATGTATTCCAGGATACCACCTCTTAGTTATCACCACACTACTAAAACAGGCTGTAACGTGTACCTAGGCTGTATCCATAATTACAGACTCAATTATATTTGCTATGCTGACAGGTCTTCAGTACTCATTCAAGGAAATATTTGCCACCAATTTACCATGTAACTTTCCTTTCCTACAAAATAAGGAGGAAATAGTAGGTTGAGGAAATAAACTGTTCTTGACAATGTACTTGAACGTTGCCACTGCAAACTAAGGACATCTAAGCAACATGAAACACTCAGGCTTCATGTAATGGGAGAAGAAAAGCTCATAGCAGTAACAACCAACCAAATGAGTCTAACTATGTAAAAGCTTTGGTGACAGGTACAACCACCGGACCAAAACATATACTTTAAAATTTGAGAGAGGTTTTTTTTCTTCCTTTCTATCTTTTTTCTTGAGAGTTAGAGAATTATGTTAGCAAGCATACTAAAATCCAACCATGGAAGAACATGTGCAATGTGCAATGAGGCAGAGCCATCTCAACATCCCCCGAGTAGAATTAGCATATTTTCACTTAATGTGCATCAACTACTTGGTCACTTCTTCTCAATTTCTATAGGTAGGCAAGTGCCTTAAGCTCATCTACTTTGGATTGCCTCAAACTGGCAGGACTTTCATTACTTAAAATAAACTACTGAGGATGACAGGGCTGAGATCAAGCTAGGGAGAAAATGTTGGGATCCATTACCATACTGGATACCTAAATTATACTCAATCTTGAGATTCTGTATTTGAAAAAGAATTACAAAAATATTGATCATCCTAATTTTTACAGTTTTGTGACTGTGTGCATGACAAAGCTAAATGCAGCACTAAGAAAGTCTGACACTTCCCACAGTGGAAAGCTGATAAGAAGAAAATTTTGCCAAGTATCTAGTAGAAAGCATTCTTCATTACTGCAGAAGATTGCTTTCACAGCTTTTGGTCTGGAAACCATTAAAATGTTTGATAAGATTTAGCACTTCTCCAGTATTGGTGCTTGCTCAAGTGTGGCACAAAGCTACAATTTCTTCTTACTAAAAAGCACCTGGGCAGATAGTCTTCAAACCACTTCATTTTACTTGTCTCTTGCCTTGTCTGGCCACTTTGACATCAGAGAGGCAACTCTGCACAAACTCATTCCAGCTTTGGAGGACACCTATGAAATAGATATTTCAATTCCACCACAGAAATCTGAATGGAGAAACCAAGGCATGAGAGCCAATGGCAGTATATCTGCAGACTTAGACAAGTATTTGAAATCCCACCACAACTGTAGGATTGGCCTGAGGACTGAAAACTGTAAAAATTTCATTTACTTTCAGTAGGTCCGTGACACAAGAGGCTACTTACAGCCAGTTCAAAATACTCTTCTATGAAGCAGCTTCAATAATGGATTCACTCAGTGTAAAAATTACAATTTTACAATATTACAATTTGAGGAAAACCAGCTTTCCCCTCCCTTGGGTTGTGAGAGAATTACTGACTCCCACGCTAGGAATCCTTCACATGCAAATGACACAATCAATTACTTAAAAAAACCTTAAAGCACTAAGTCAAGTACAATATTGATGTCTAAGAACCTTTAACTGTTTTTCCTACAGTAGGAGCTTTTTCAACTCATGTGTCAAGTTCTCTCATTGCCAAGATGGCAAGCTGTTTTGCTGCTGTTGCTCTTCCAGATCATCCACAGGAAGACTGAGATTTAAGTTCCCTTAGGCTTAAACACACAAGTTGCTCTTTCAGCTGGCTGTCAGAACTCCCCTGGCTCAGCCACATTTATAACTGTGCTGGTTTTGGCTGGGGTAGAGCTAATTTTCTTCAACGGTCCTCTCCTATGTGAACAATATGCAAAGGAAATTCTGAGATTCCTACTTGGAATTACCATTACACCAAAAGGTATACCAATATATTTTTTACATTCTAAATAACTCTAAGGAGAGCTGAATATATAGAATCTATCTTTTCATTGCTTCAAAAGTCCTCAGTGCTCATATGGAATGATTCATGCTATAGTACAAAAATCAGCCCCCAAGTCCTTTCTACACCACTACTTACCCATGTGTCAAAGACCAAGGTCTTCTAGATTCCTCCCTACAAGGACTTCCATACTTCCTTTTTCTAGATGTCAGCTTTCAGTGTAAGACACGTCCATTAGCCCTGCTCAGCATCCATAAGTAACTAAGCAAGCTAAGCAAACCAATATCAGTGACTGATATAGGAATTATCCCACCAGCAACACTTCCATCACAGGAAAGAAACATTAATGCAAAACAGTAACATTAATGCAATCTATCCTTTTAGTCCCTTAGCTTCAGTCTGAAGTACAAAGCCAAGAAACAAAACTAAGCTTCTTAGCAGAACTTCCATGTGTCATTTATGCTGCATGGCTAATCTAGTAAACTTGCCATTCTGTCTGCATTATTATAAGTGCCAGGGGATGGGGTCCTAGCAACTTTTTTAACCAGTTTGGCCTTGCCAGTTGATAACAGTGATAAAGTTAACAGTCTTGGAGGAATTGCATTGATTCTAAAATGGCTTTGAGATCTTTGTGCTTTGATGAAAGATATCCAAGAAGAGCCAGTATTTACAAAGGCACAGATTTAAAAACTAAGTTTAGCATTTTTACGTTGGCAATACAGGTGTCTGGTTCCATCCACAATGGGAAAAAGCTTTCAAAACAACTTCTGAAAGTTCTATGAAATAATACAATAAGATCAAATTCAGGAACAGAAAGACACTTTGGGAATTATTTTTTTTATCAAAGCAAAGTTATTTTAGGTGGTCTATAGTTCATACAAAATAATATTTAAAATATCAGAAACCTCATGCATCCGGATGCTAGAAATTGTAGTTTGCAGGTCTCAGAAATTATAGTCTATAACTCAAAGAAATAATTCTAATCAGTTTAGAATAGAAAAAAGGCAATTTCCTGTCAAAGAAAAAACCACTCATTTATCATTGGTTATCTTTTTTCCCCATATAAATTTTTTTTTTTATTATTATTGGTCAATTTTACAAAGTTTACTGTCATGCTTTAGCACTTGACTAACACAGCATTACATGAAAGCACGCTTCAAATACTTTTTAAAATTATTTTTAGGGGGAGTCCCTTAATAGAGAATTGAATGCATACGGTCTACATCATGAAGAGATGGGGGGGGAAAAAAAAAAGGAAGAAGAATGCAAGGGATACAGCCCCTCTAATAACAGATACATCTGTTTTCAGGTGTTCTCCCAAAAGGCTGCAACTCACTCTTACCCCATTTTTTTTCGTTATTTCCATGGCACAGAGGAGTTATTAATTAACTTAGGTAAATAAAAGGCTTCAACATCATAACTATCTTTCTATTTTTACAGTTATATTTTAAACCTTAAACCATCATAGTCTCCGATTACATCCTATACACATCCCACTGTGTATTTTATAAAGACATGTCAGTAAATCAAGATCGCCATAAGATTATTCTTTAGTTTTCCTCATACAAGACTATTAATAAGTACAGATTCTTAAATGGACAAATCAATGATGATCTAGAAGAAGGTATAAAAAAATAAAAAATACACATGTCAGAATATGAACTTGGCCTTTGTTAGAGAAATGGCTGGTAGTAGGGCGGTGGAGGAATGAGAATTCTGACTTGACATTTAGTTTTTAGCATCCTTTAGATCAAGTCAGTATCAAGGGTAAACTGTACTAACATAAGCTGTGACAGTTCCTGCCACAGACCAGGGTCATAAAACAGGATAATCAAACAATAATCGAACTCAGAGAGAGCTAGCAAGTTCAAAAACCCAATCTATTTTGGTCTGTTCTAGGCTTTTTTGATAAAAATCATTGTTTCTAAAGAAAAACCAACACACAGAATAGGAATAGCCAGGTGGGGAGGAAGAAGACAAAATTAGTCACATGCTGCTTTTATTTATTCCTCAGAGAGCACTGCAGCTGCAGGGAATCCTGAGTAGATGTTCACTGCCAAAATTAATGTTACATAGAAAGAACAAACATGAAACTCTTCATTCTCCATTTTGCTGCTTTTGTTGCTAATATGAATCCTTTACACACCTCACTGCATGTGGCCATCATTCTCTTAAGCACCTGACAAACCATAAGCACAATACCCTAATCCTTCACTGAAAACAGCTCTATAAAAGACTGACAACAGCTGGTTTGTAAGTAGAATCATCAAATTAACAAAATAACTTTTTTTTTTCAGGAAATCTACTATTTAAGGGGAGGGAAGCAGGCAAGCATAACCACACACAGCCACCTTTTTGGGCCAATTACATATTTGTATGAGTGACTCAATTCTTGTCCTACTTAAGTGCACATTGTGCAGATGGAGTGATCCATGGATATTCAAGCTGCTTGTGTGAACATCATGTATCCTTGTCAACTAGAGTAGAACTGAAGCCAGTGAATCATAAATAATAGAGGTAACTATTGATGGAGGATGGCTATTCACATGGCTACATAGAGGGAGTCCCTGTCCTTTACAGGAAGAATTCTCATAAACAATAGCTGACTTTGTCACAAGAACAAGTGTACTTCAAAAAACACATCAGTGACCCAGCCACAGACCCCAGGTAAACTACTAAAGCAAGGCATAGCACGGTGGAGCATGTGCAAGTAAAAGCTCTTTCTAAAAAAAATTTTTAATCAGACCTCACAATCAGCATGATATCTACTTATACAGCATCACTTTGTCTTCTTTTTTTTTGTTCCCCTCTTTCAATATTTGAATTATTCCTGCTACAGACTGCTTTTGTGTGAGCAGATTTGAATATAGTACATTTTAGGCACTATGAGGAAAGAATTCAATGGTGGTGCCTCTGAAATTCAAAAATACTCTTGTTTAAATAGTGCATTTCTATAAGACACTGCATTTGTCACATTTTACTTCTTAGTGGTGCTACTGTATAAGTAGCTCAATAGATTTCTGCAAAATCCTTACCTAAGTGACAAACACTACCTAGAATCGAGCCCTATATTTTTTTCTGAGGTTCATTTCTGTCAAGAACAGTCATCTTGTATGAGATGATTAGGACTCATCCTATTTTTACAAGGATGTCTGAATAGATTACACAGCTATCCCTTACAATTAAACATAGAGCCTATAGCAGAACAATTTATATGACCTAGGATAAACAAAATAAAAACCACAGTATTAAAAGAAATGGGGGCACTAAAAAAAAAGTAAATTANTTAAACATAGAGCCTATAGCAGAACAATTTATATGACCTAGGATAAACAAAATAAAAACCACAGTATTAAAAGAAATGGGGGCACTAAAAAAAAAGAAAATTAAAAAAAAGAAAGAAAACTCAGGGGGAGACACTGCTCCCTATTACTGCAACTACTTCCAACTCCTTACTTGATGTTATCAAGTTGCACTGGCCCTGTGGCATAACCCAACGAGTGCACCAGGAAAGGACTGAAAAAAGTCCAAAGAACCTAATGCCTCATATTGTATCTTTCCTCTCTGGGCAACCTACTCCAGTGTTTTACCATCCTCATTACAAAAAAAGTCTTATATTTCATCTAAATCAACTCTCCTTCTGTTTAAAACCATTACCCCCTTGCCCCATCGCAACAGGCCCTGATAAAAAGTTGATCCCCATCTTTCTTACAGGCCACTGGAATACTTCTGGAAGGTCTTGCCAAAGCCTTCTCTTCTCCACTCTGAATAAGCCCAATTCTCTCAGCCCTTTCTCATAGGAAAAGATTTAACCAAGGATTTCATTCATGTTCTAAGGTGATTTCACTAATGTGTGGAGCGATTGGACTTAAGATCTGTTGTACTTAACAAGGAGATCATCAGAGATACCTACTTTCATCATCAATTTCTCCCCACCAAAACAATTCTCAGATAATGTAATCAGGCTTTTTGTTTGATTGGGGTTTTTCTATGTACATCAAAAACAGTCATGTGAGGGAATACAGTCTCTCTTGGTTAGGTTGCACTGATGCTGAGGCCAGTCATTCCTGCTTTAGTACTAAAAAAATAAGTAATCTGAGGGTATTGGAAACTCTTATATTCCACGACAAAGGGTTTTTATCCACATAAAAATTACTTTCTTTAAAAGGCATTCTTTGTGAAAAAAGAACATAATTATATCCTTAAGTCTGTTTCAGACACCCCAGAAATTCAGTAACACAGTGAAATAATGAAAGTTTCAATGTGTATGGCCATGAAGGCTGGTACTGGGAGCAAAATTTTACAGTTGTTTTCCAACTTACATTCAAATATATTTCCCATCCACTGGAAAACTCATTATTTCAGCCCAATATTTTGAAGAGCTTCTGACAGATGGCATGACAATGCAGTTTAGGATTTAACAAGTAATATAAAAAATGTACCAGAAACAGGAAATGATATTTTGCTGGATAGCTTTTACTCAAAAAATAGCTCATTGTTACAACAGGAAACTCAGCTGGAAGAAAGTACCACATCAGCTTGTTTGCTAAGTCCACTTTCATAATTGCAGTCTGATTATTGCTATCAAGACTAATGCAAACCTAAGACACAACGACCCTGTATTCATGCACGACCAAGCATCCCTTTGCACACCCGCAATCCTCCCTTACAGTGGGATATAGCTTTCGTGACAAAGCCATGGACATCCTAAGCATTGTTGTCAGAAGGAAGATTACAACAGCTGACCCTACAATGGTAAGAGAAGATTTGGACAGAGATGACCAAACAGAACTCAGGTGGTGTAGTAGCACTGCATGAATTTGAAAGTCCTTTTGGCCCATTACTTTCTGTAGTCCCACAGACATATAAAGAGAGATTTTAGAAGTCATTGCACTTTCCACTATGGTTTCCATATTTCAAATTAAGGTGCTAAAACTCCCTCAAATAGACTGAGTTTAAAAAAATAATTAAACCCTCCCCCCTCACACACACACCCCATCAAAATCTCAGCAGACAATATATATAGGTGAATGTATTATCTATTATGTTATCTACGTGTGAATTTTACCTAGGTGGGTTTCGGTTCTAAGTATCTTTCAGAAAAAAAGAAGACAATACAAGACATTTGAGAGTGAGGAGGAAATTTTTGCTTACCTCTTCATGCAAATGTTGCATAGCTCTCTTACTTTCAGATGTTATGGGATTTAACAAAAACTCAAAATCCCAAAAAAAAACGTTAAGAGCTACTATTTCCACAAAATGTTTCTCAGTCTCCTGGTTTCAACCCCGTTCAAAAGCAACCTTTCTTCCTATCCTAAGACACATATTTTGCTTGTGTTTTTCTCATAAATATTTCACTTATGTATTTTTTTCTAAGTAGCCCCAGTACTATTTCCTTGAGGAAGACAGACACTGCAATTGACGAAGACCTTGTCACTTCAGGAAGCAAAAACCTCTCCATGCATTTGCTTTTCCCTTAACATTGTAAAGTCACGGCTTCCACGACCAATGCTAACCTAATACATACAGATGATTCTTTCCTAAGTGACACTTGAGACTGGGCTGCATTTTTAAATTTCCAAATACAACAATGCTAATTTCATATTCCTTAAACACAGTAGCTCACTTTGTACTTTGCAAGGATTTATCGCTTTTGATTTTATTCCAGCTCATCCTGCTTTTTAAGTCCCCATAATCTCTGCACATCTGCAAACTATTAGCACATTTTTCAAACTTGAAGTTCTGTCCAAACTCCATTAAAATTATCACCTTTTTATTTCAGATCTTGGCAGCTTATCTTTTTATGTTCTACCTGGCTCTTTATTACGTTGTTCGTCTTTTCAGCATGAAAAGATTCCTTGCCATACCACTTTCTCACAGAACCCTACTTTTTCTTTTTTTTTTTTTACTGTGCAGCTGAGTTTATTCAATCCTACTTTCACACAGATCACAGTTCATTTTTTCATTGGTTACATTTGTAATTTGAGATTTTTTTTTTAATAACAAAGAGCAATATATAGAAACAGCAAGGAATGTTTAAAACTTGGTGTTTAAATTCTTATTTGAAAGCAAAACACTACTGCACCCACCACTGAGGAACTGTTGTCAGTCACCCACAGTTTCATTGGTATTCCTTTTGGCTCATGAAAAAGGGAAGAATTGCAGACAGGAGAAGAAGAATACACTTTGCATGCAAAGGCAAACTGCTCTCCTGCAAGGTTAAGCAAAGAATTTCAGAAGCCATTCCCAGTAATGTATTTATGCAGGTTTTTCTGACATAAGCAAAAACTTCAAACCTAAAACAAAACCACCAACACCCCCCGCCCCCCAAAACACCAAAAAACTCACCACCACAATCTTTGAAAGACGGGGGGTAAAAAATAAAATAGATAAAGGGTCCTGTGTTACTTTTAGCTAAAGAAAGAGGAATTCTCTCTACCCGCATATAAATTAAGCAGTCAACAGCTTAAAGAGAGACTATAAGATCTTTTGTAAGATTTTATAAGATTTATCCTTTCATAAGATTAGCCTTTTTAAAACAACATTTTATTAATTCTTTATCTAACAAATATTAAATTATAATAATATAAATTTATTAATACAGACAGGTTCATAAACACCAGCTCTTTTATACATTTAGATATATAAATCAACCCAGAAAAAACACACTCACTCTCTGCCCACATACTTTCTTTCACTCCTATTGAGAGATCATAAACTCCAAAAGGTTGCAAGCCTGACAGATATTAGATAATGTCACTGAACCTTACTGTACATATACACGCATATATACATATATATCCTATATGTATGCTGAAAAATATACCTTGAGCACTGATAATCATGTCACTTCTAGGTACTTGGGCCCTTTTTCAAATGCAGATCATGTGTAACACTTGAACTGTATCTTACTTGTGCTGCAAGTATAAACATCAGAGATATCTACAGATTAAAAAGACTGCACACACACACAAGCCAGTATCCCTAGAATCACAGCTGGAAAAAGGCATGTACAAAACTGCTAAAATATTCTCATAATGTGTATACCATCACACTTATTCCAAATTATCTCAGGCACTAGAAACATAAGTTTGGAGAAATCTGTTTTTCAGTTTCCACTGGCTACATTAGTAATGAAGTAATGGAGAGTAAGAAACACCATTTCAATGCAGGACAAGATAGGTATTGCACTTCTCCTGGCATTTTCACCAAAATCCATGGTCATACCACAAGGGTCTCTGTTCATATCACCCTCAATGTCACCTTATTCTGTGACAAAGCAAAATCACTGTTGAAAGCAAAGACTCTGGCACTCTAAATTTGCACACAGCCTTTCACCAGGTGCTTTTTCAATGTTTTGGGGGGCTTTTACAGCAAGATCTGCAGAAATGATTGCACAGACAATAGCTTAGGGTTTTTTAGTTTTCTCCACATTTGCATAATGTGAATTTTCACACACACACAAAAGGGGATAAAGCATTTTGTTTCATTTAGCTAGTTGACAATCAAACATTTAGTAAAAACTAAATCAAGGAGTTTATTATGAAAAAGGAAGAAGCAAAGAGTTCTACACCTTTGTATTCTCACATTCAGAACTGTATTTCAAAAACCCGGTAGTACTTTCTCATGTACACATAGAATTCAAGTAATTTTCACAAGAAACAAAATATGAGCCTATACTTCACCCAGTGAGACCAACAAGCCCATTGGTCAAATAAGAGATCCTCCACGATGATTTTGTAAATAACCACTTCAGTGATATGTCAATTAGTTTCAAGACTTTTTGGAAAAAACTTATCATAGCAGAATGCTGATGTGTCAACATAGCCCAGAATAGTGAACAAAAAGTAACAATCAGGCTTTGCTAAAATTAATTTTTATTAAAAATACCCAAACAATAAAATAACTAAAAAACAAAACCACCAAACCAAACAAAACCCAACATCAAATCTTGAAGACCTGAATTTCTCTTTTTTTAAAATTACATTCACAATATTCTTGACTCTCTTCTGTCACCCTGCTTCAACCTACTGTCCAAACACACCTTAAAAGCCTTGAATAAATGAAGGCTAAAGACAAGAAGAATAATTTTTCATGTTGGTTTTCACCCTTTCTGTGATATAGCAATGAGACACAGTCCTACCATTTCTGTAAAACGACACTAGATCTTAATAATATCTAGACAGAAAGAAGGACAGAAAGCTAGCATCTAAAACGAATTTGATCCAGTTAACCAAAGTGTCATAGAGGCTTACATAATTTGGAAGAACTTTTGATGGTTTAATCCTTCTATTTTAATGAAGCTTTACCCTTGAGGTGTTACTTAAAATCTGATTTGGCTTTGGACCAAAAAGTACTCTGCTAATGCAGAATAAGCTCCATACACTGGAGTAGCAATCTCCTTGATACATTTTTCCTTACATGAAATGGACATAGATTTATAGTCTTGATGCTCTTCACAGAATGGAAATAAATGCATTTTTCATTTGCTTTGTATTTTTTAAAAGGAATGAATCATCCCATTTTCACTGGAAGCAAAGTGGGAAAAAGTAAACAGGTCATGCTATTAAAAACTCACCAAAAACTATTTTGAATTGTGTATAACAAGTAATTTTAGGCTGTTAAAAGAAAAACACCATGTATATAGAGATTTTCTAAGAGAAGTAGAATTCTTAAAGAGTTGCAATAATATATGTGTGAATGATCAGGTGTCTGCCTACTAGAAGTTGGATGCTGCTGCTGTCTTTTCAATTTCCCAGTAATAGATAATTCACTTCTTTTTGATGGTGCTTCACTTCTTTAACCTAGAATTGAGGGCTATGTGATTCTAATTTTTTTTTTAAATATGGGGGTAATGGAAGCCAAAGTTTTCATTCACACACCAACTTACATTTAAGAGAAGCACAAACTGAGAGATTTGATGGGTTTTAAAAGAACATGAACATTTAAAAGGAGCTATTCAGACTGCACATTTGGAAAGAGTATGTGTTAGTTTTGCAGTCATGCACACGTCTAGAAAAGTCATCAGTGTTACCATAATTTAGTTTACAAAACCTTTAAAGCTGGTTGGGGGGGGAGGGGGGGAATAATCACAGTGGCTGACTGATCCCTTCTATTTTTTATAGGATGAACTATTCCTGCCCATCAGTGGAAAGGTGCAAGCAAGAATCCAGCAGCAGCTTTGCTAGAAAACTGCTTTTCATAGACTATACCAAAATTTCAGTGCTTTCTTTGTCTTGACTCCAATAAAAAAAAATAGAAGTTTCCCATTAAAGTCCGTTCTGAAAATATTTGGGGTTTTTTGTCTACTAAAATATGTTATAGTTCAGTAAGTAAAATGCTGTCCCTTTTGTATATTTACAATTAATTTAATTCTAATTTTTGTACTAGAACAGCTTTACCGCATTTTAGTCTGAATATTGTACATGTTAGTAGCATTAAAATATGAAAGGTTTTATGAATGGAAATTATCTTTCTTTCTCTCTAATACAGTTTCAAAACTAATTTGGATTTTTTTTTTTTTAAACTGAAAACTGACAACACTAGATTTGCCCAAATCAGGCAGTTTTTTTACATTAATTATCTCTGGAAAAAAAAACCAAATCTGTTTAAAAATCCAATTCAGTTCTAGGTGTCAAGTGCCTGCTATGAAAACAATATGAAAATTTTCTCCCTGCCGCTGCCACACCCACACACTGCCAAAGATCAGGATAGCAGCATCACCCTGTAGACTTCCAAGCATAACAAAGGCCTTCAGTGGAGAGAGAAAGCTCAGCCTAGCAGTTCAAAAGAGCACGGGTTCAGATCGAGAGTGACTAGAGGGGAAAAAGAAGGAATACTAAGTAAGAGGGCAAAAAACACATGCCTGAAATAAAAACCCCACATGCCTTGTAGGTATCTCAAACTTCCTTAATTACTTGGAAAATGTACAGAATGCTAATTCTTCAGATAGAAACAGCAGAAGTTTCCTGTGTTTATTTAAAGTATGATGCATTTAAGTTTAAATAAGGATTTAAAGCCTTTTAATAACAAGTCTAACCATCTCTACACAACTTTCTTTTCTTACTGAGGGAAGACCATTTCATTCTAATGGCTTCGCAAGCTGGACGTTTAAAGTGACAAAAGGACATATATTTAAACTATGATCATAACTACGTCTCAAAAATAAAATTTCTTCTTCCACTACTGGAAGAAAACATCTTTGACTCCACAAAGGATGAACAAATTTTTAACTCCCAACCATAAAATAATGAGGTGGCAGAACAGAAGCAGCAGAAAAGACAAGTAAATTGGACCACAAGTTTAAATCCAGTCTCAGCCTACACACAGAATAGAGAGAAAGAGCCCCCTATTGCTCCCTTCTGGTTCATTCCATCAGCCTCCTTTACAGGTTTGTTTTATTATTTTTCACAGCTGCAGAAGTTCAAACACCCTAAGAACAAAAGAATGTGAGATTCCTTGGAGGTTTCTAAATGGAGTTTTGGCCTGAGTCATCACTAGAAAAAGTTTTGATGTCCCACCCCAAAGATGATCCAAAAAGATGCATCAGAGCTGCTGGCTAAAGAGAAGCAAAATTTTCTGATATACTCAAAATATTCACAAGTGCTTAAGTGTCTATTCAGTGTCATTTAGCTTGAAGGGAAGAAAAAAAAACATGTTTATTAGGATAGCTAGATAGAACTGAAAAGATTTTTTTAACTTCAACGAATTATCAACAACACTCAGTGTGAAAGAAGAAATACTGAGACTCTCACTCAGTTTTAATTTCAAAGTCTGCCCTCCTTTATGGAACTGCCCACACAAACTTGGAATAATTTTAATTTGCCGTATTCCACCCCACTTCTTGAAGAATAACCTGAAAATTATTACAAGTTACTGTTCCTAGACTCATTTAACATACCAATAAAAGGGTAGTTTCATACAACCATCACTAATACTGAGGTCTGCTCTATCAAGTAACTGTGGTGAGATTAGAGACCAAAGAGTGAACCCATTAGCTTTCTTCAATTTTCTACAGGCAGAACAGGAAAAGTAGGTACCATCAACAACCATGTCACAGAACATTGTCTATTCCTGATGAGAGCACCTTTTTAGTAACTATATTTACCAAAAAGAAAAAAGCTAACAAAACCCAAAAAAAGGCCCATACTCCAAAAAAAATCCCAACAATGAACACTGACAAATTCCCACCATAGGGTTAACACCAGAATCTCAAGCTGTTTCCTAAACTCCAAAGACAGATGGTTGAAGAGATTGTAAGAATGACTTCAGAGTTACTCACTGCTAAGTGATTCTCTACTTCAGGAAAGAATACCTTTTGGGAAATAATATTCATCACTGCTGCTATTGCGTCAATAATATTCATATTACAAACACAACAATGGAAAGGAGTAAGGTCACTCCTCTGAGTCATTAAACTCCCAAATACCTTCTAAATAACTTGCATGACAGAACTACTATGATTGTTGTTAAATAGAAATCTGCAAAGTCACAATAAGAATAAATAGATACACATTTTGCTAATGGAACTTTGTACCATACACCACCTATTGCACTCCCTTAAATGGCATTTTCTTTTAACATACATGTATGTACTACATGCACTTGTGGATTTTGCACAAATATCTATAAAGTCACTTTTTCAAAATATGAACTTTGTATTGATATATAAAGCAAACACTGAAAACTCCCTACATGAATAAGCAGTGCTGTGTGCTTTGTTTGAAAAGTAAAGAGCTTATCAGATAACAAAATCAAGTATAATTGTATCCTGTACGTGGAAATAAAAGGAATTTTCACTGTTGGCATTATTTGTAGAACTTCTCTGAAATACTGAAGTGTACCAGACATATCAACTTAAAGCAACTCATACTTCAGCCTCATCAGACTGAAGACTTGTTTTCTGAAAAGTTTATACTACAATCCCAAATGTGCAAACACTACCTAGTATTAGTGAACTAAACTGACATCTTAAACTTAGTTTCACAGGTAGAAAATGCCTCACAGAACTCACAAACAACAAGGTTGTCAGATGTTAAACTTAGACTCCATGGCTGCTCTAGGAATTGCACAAAGAGCCAGTGCCATGTGATGTTTGGCCCTTTCTTCTGGCAGGCCATCTAAAAAAGCTATAACAGTCCTTCTCTCAGTAATATGCCAGCTGACACTAAAATTTGTATAGTTATTTTCCACAATTTAAGGCTTTTGAAGACAAAGTATTGTAGATCCAAACAACCTACAGCAATCTCTCAATTATTCTTTCCATTACAACTAATATTACAGTATTTAATATAAAATTTCAAAACGTGTGATAGCTTCTAGTCTCACTTCAAAATTTTGCTTGTTTCTGTTGGAAATTGTGATAAAAGATCGTGGCAACATACTTCCAAATAAGCATTAAGGGAAAATGTGTACTGAAGACAATTTTCTAAATTGTCAGTTTCACTTATGTGGACTTGTACTATATTATTTCACTCCTTTTATTTTTTTAATTTCTTCTCCATTACAAAATTGTCTATACAACTGTAATCCAATGTAATTTTTCTCTTATTTTAGCATTGTTATTATACTGCACATACTTAGCTATTGCCTGTCTCTATTGATACCAGAGTAAACACCTCAACTTCAACACACGAGATGAAGAGATTTAAAACATCACTGCTGATACAACACTGAGTTTAGCCTTTTATGAGTTCTAAAACTTCATTTAAGTGCAGTGTTTCTAAAGAAGCCCTGTTGACTTTGGGCTGTCTATATTTGTCACCAAAAGTCACATCATGCCCTGCAAGATACAAGCATTTCTATGCATTGGTGTTCTCAATCTTTGCTTGCCTATTTCTGTTCAGATTCCTGCTACATCCAAGTTTCAAACAATCCACAAGTTCCCTTTTTCTCATCTACATTAGGAAATCCTTCAGCATCAAATGATAACTACAAAGCAAAAAAAAAAAAAATACAGTATGAACTAGAATATCTTAAAAAAACAACTCATTTGAAAATTCTTTTGTCCTCCAAGAGAAATATTTAGCCTAAACACAATAATATTGTCCTGCTGCCTTCAGGCCCTGCAGTAGAAACTATACCATGTTTCATTAAGCACAGGAGGGCCAGTCAGATCTCTTTTCCACCCTTCTCAAATACTGTGTGTGCAGCATAACAGCCTTAAAAGGGCTCAGAGTGGATGGAACTGAGAAAAGTAAAACAGTACAAATAACAGATCAGTCAAATAATCTAAACCATGAATATGGAGGGCTGCACCTAAGACCCACTAGCATCCCCAAGCAAAAGTCCTACACAAATTCCAAGACTTTCTACTGCTGGCAATTGTACACTCTGATAGTCACTCCACAGCAGTCGAAAAGGCTGTTCCAGAGTATCAGATCTGCAAACCAGTAATCCCTGTCATGTTACACTGGTAGCAATCCATCTTAAAAGCCTTTTGGCACTACATACAGAGACAATGTGATTCAAATATGAAGGTCTTAATAAAGTCCACAGAGATTTAATGGAACACCCTATTCCTATACATAATCCTGTCGACCAACTAGCGCACTAGGAAGCAGTGCCTCCAGTTTAGCAAACCACAATTTCTATACAGGTAAAATTCCAGACTGAAATAAGAAATTGTTGGGAAACAAAGTACTCCAATACCAAAAGGAATAAATGGCAAAACTGTCTTTTCATCTAGTAAACATACAGGACTTTAATATACAACCTTGTTTCTTTTGCTGTAGATCTCAGGAGCTTCAGTAAACCATTTGAAAAACCTTCTTCCTTTCAAATATCAATAGCTGTACAATGGTAATTTTATAGAGGAAAGGAACCAATTTTACTGGACATAGCAGTTGGAAAAAAAACCACCAAAACCCAACAGCCCACACCCCCAAAAAATCCCATGAGCAAGCTGAGGAAATTGTAGAGAGAAGCAAAAAAATACCAAACTGCATTTTGTTGACACTGACCATCACTTTTTTCATAAAAAATGAAAACTACAAGGTTTCCAAGTGCCCCTGAGGAAACTTGTTTCACAGCTACCATAATTTGCCATCTGTAGCTTCCTTCTTTAATGAAGTCTTTAGAATAGACTTCATTGCAGAGGAGTAGGAACTGTTAACTCTTCATTGTGGGGGTTTGACAAATTGTGCAAGTTCCGTTAAATTAGAATTTCTTGCATATTAAAATGTAGGTTCATCCTTTCCTATATGAATCATTACACACTCTGTTAGCCTGTTAGTCAGCAAGAACATATCAGTTGCACTTTGAAAGTTGCCAATCTTATTACTATCTAATGATATGTTCAATCTGCTAAAACTGAACACTCAGAACTTCACATCTATGATGTTATAAGAATATAGGCATGACTGATGCTTCATATATTTTATCGTTCACACTATTAGATGTGATAAATTCAAACAAATATGGAAAAGATTCTCTTAAAATTTACATGTTGCTTTTTTCTTTTGTCATTTAGGTTTAAAAGCATCACTTAATGCTTAATTGAATTATTCAAAAAACATCCCTAGAAGCTATTGAAATTACCTAAAGACCATTTGATAAGTAACATATATTACAAAAATTACTCACCTGCAATCATTTTAGGTCTTAATTGCTTTCTAAATAAACATCTGCATCAACATGATGCTGAGCTGAAATCTACATTCATTGCCATAATTATTGGCACATGAACCTTTCCTTCTCCATCTGTCCCATTCATCACTTTCAGTCTGCCATGACCTATACACAGAGTCCTTGGAAGAATGTCTTGTAGCTAATACAGCCAACCAAAGTGCATAATAGTGAACACAAGCAAAATATGAACAGGCGATTTTGACAATGGAGTATTGTAATATGTTTGTCATCTAACTGTTGAAGTTATAGTCACTTCCCTTTATTTTCACAATTATGATCAGCAGCACGTTTGTGGCAACCTTCATTTTGTACATGTGTCTAGATTACTTACACTGTCTTTCTTATCCTCAGACTTAATAGTCTGTTAAATTCACTTAACAGTCTGTTAGATCCACTAAATCATAAAATTACATGTAAGAAGAAAAACTGCTTCCTACACAAAAGCATTGATTTACTATATTGTCACCATGCCTCTAAGACATCAATTAAAGGAATAAAAGAGATAAACAGCTAAAATATTGAATACCCTACTTTCAACCCATCAGTTCTTCTTTACCATCTCACCAATATCTTTTTCATTCCCCTACCCCCATCTATATATATCAACTCTTACCTCCCCCTGAAGCTGTGATCATGCTTTATGTAGGCTTAAACTAAAATCTGCACAGCTGTGTATATATTTATGGTCCAAGTTAAAGCTATATACTGGCTCTTTAGGAGGAAGAGTGGTTTGTCAGACTAGCATAATGGAGGTTGAGAATAGCACCATAAACATGCAGTAAAATGGGAAATGGAAAAATTCATCAAGTTGCACCATCTCAGTGTGTGAGATATCCAGATATAGTTAAGCAACTAATAAAAATTAAATGGAAATACACAAAGAAAAAGAGATGTTCTTGGAAAAAAACCAGGCTAATCCTAGAAAGCAGAAGCCCTGTATTAAAAACACTGCCATTTTCTTCCTTTAATGAAGGTGCACTTTTATGCATACAAACAATATCCTCCAAACACTTAATATTTACCGTTACAGTAATATAACCTAATAGCCAGTCAAATATGAACCATAAAATATTCAAAAAGTAAATAGTTCCATGGCAATTTTAAAGCACTTGCATTTAATCATACCCTTTTCTTGATTTATGATCAAGATAGTGTTATATACTTTCAGTGTTGTCTGTACTATACTAATGGAAATGTAATTTACCAAAACACTAAATATACCACCCCAGTTCAGAATACAGTCTTGTAAAATACAGTGTCAGAAGCAACATTTTATCTGTGCCTTTTTTTGGCTCCACTATTTATGATTTCTAGTTTTATAATTAAATTTCATACCAGTATTTTCATTTACATTAATAAGTAAATCTGAACTTTCTGCAAAATGTTACCGTTTTGACACCACATGCTTGAATTTCAATTAATAAATGTGAATAAAAACATATTTATTTTCCTTTCTTTCCTCTTGACAGCTACAATGAGAGAACACTGAAGAACGGAAGGCAGCATGGTGTGTGAAGCTTTATCAAAGTTTCAGTTTCAAATAGTCAATCTGATTGCCCAATTCTTCAAAATTTTCAACTTCAGCAGTAACAATCACTGTCACAATCACATATGTAAACATATGCTGTCCTGTAAGGATGACAGGCAGATGACTGAACTCCATATAAAATTCTGGTGAAATGCCAAAATTAGTCTTGGAAACAACACTAACCCAGTCAGAGATGAAGGAAGGTTTATTTACAATTTTGGAGAAAAGGACATTTCTTGCCTTTTTTTTGATGGACTCAGATACTGAACATGTTATCCCTAGGATTCAAGAACTAAAACACATGCAAACTTTTAAATGAAGTATAGTTTGAAGCCAGGAAGCATTAGCCTTTGATAAAATGGTGTCTTCTTAGTCTTTCTCACAGAGCCTAACACTGTCTCTGCAAGGTTAAGAGCGAGAACAGTCCCACATCTTGCACAGTCACTCTGATACCTTGTGACATGAAGTACTTGAGTAACCCAGAGCAAAACCCATTCAGCTAGACTTAAAAAGATCTTAGTAAGATTGAGTAAAATATACTCTAACTTCACATTACATTTAGTCAAAGTTAACTTAATCAAGATCTGCATAAATCATTTGAGAAAAGAGAAAAAATGCAGAGGAAATTTAGGTGAATTACTCTTTTAAAAAACTAATTCTGAGAATAACTGCATTCAGCAAAACATTAACTGCCCCAAGCTCATACTGATGCTTGATTCTTACTGAAATATTCTACTGCACTTCCTATATACAGGGCATATAGTTAGTATGAGATTTATTTTGTAGGCAGAATTTAGAAACATTTATGAAAGTTATATGTAGCATTGAAACAAAGATTATACCACAACATTTTAAAATAGAACCCAGAACAGAACATAAAAAAGAAAATCAGGCAGCAAATGCTACCAGCAGTCCATTGAGGCATTTTTGTTTCATAAGCCAGACCATTTCTAAGGACCCAATCATGCTAATTGTCAAGTACATCCTGCAGGGCTGAGTAGCCTCAGTTCCTGTCTGGATTTGGGCCTCTTAACTGCAATTCTGATGTCTACCTAATTCAGAAATATGTGGCTGTGCAAGACTAACATTCAAGAAAAGTGTATGAAATGTGTAAGAATCCAAGGAGAAAGCCTTAGGAGTCCTGGTAGACAAGAAGATGAACATGAGCCAGCAACGTGCCTTTGAAGCAAAGTATTCTAGGCTGTGTTATGAACAACATCACCAGCAGGTCAAGGCAAGTAAGAGACTTCCCCTCCACTAAGCACTGGAGAAGCCACACCTGGAGTGCAGGGTCCAGTTCTGCAGTCCCCATTACAATGGAGAGCTACACTAAGTTCAGCAAAGAACCTCAAGAGAAGGCTTAGGTTCATCTTCCAGATGTGCATACATGTATATCTCTATCTGGTGTTCAGCAGTGAAAGAACACAGACAGACTCTCCTCAGTGGTATCCAAAGCAAGGACCAAAAGTAATGTACATAAATCAAAATGTAGAAACCCTCATATAAACATAAGAAAACAATTATTCACTGTGAGGGTGGCTGAAATCTCTGGGGACAGGTTGCCCAAAGAACAGTAGTGAAGTGTCCTTCCTTGCTGATATTCAAAACACAACAGGACTTGAACCTGAGCAATCAGCTCTAACTGGTCTTGCTCTGAGCAAGGGGATGGACCAGGTGACTTTCAGAGGCACCTTATAACCCTAACCATGACTGTGTGTGTGGTATTTTGAAATCAATGAAAAAATGTAGGGACTTCAGATGTTGTTCTTTACAGCCTTTTATTTTCACACATCTGGACTAGACATTAGGAGATTAATTTTAAAAAATCGAAGCCTACAGGATTAATCGTCTACAAACCTTGCTTGCAGATTTTGCATGCTCTTCATGTCTTAGGATACCTATATAAAATACAGATAAATAAGATACATAAAATCCCCCTATATTTTCATACACATCAGAAGTACTGAATGCCATCATTTTAAGGTCCTGATATTAGTAGAATTAAGATGCCCTCCCTTTCTCACCTCAGTAGGGAAATATATTATGCTCATCAATCTCTCCCTTTCCATCTAAAGAGAAAGAGTAAATGCTAACAGAAGAGAGTACATCAGCTGGTTTTACCTTTGACGCAAAGTACTTTGTTGGACTTTAAAAGGCAAGCTTGGCTTTGAATCATTTGGCTGCTCTTGGACTTTTTTACTGTCAGCAGCAATACTGTTTGACCATTTTGTCTCAGAAAACAGCTGATTATTCTACAAGCCAGAAATTGGTTCAAAGCATAAGGTTAATTAAATACAGCATGTATACAAGGATATAAACAATAATTTAAATGTCCTTTAAGGAAGACAATCCTTGCAATACCAGGGTAGGGAATGGTGCAATATAGAAAACCATACCCAGCACTGGTATTTTTGGCTTTATCCTCCCAGAACTGGAATTCCCACCTGTAATAGAATAGATACACAGCATTTCTCCCTTCCCAAATTCCCACATAATGAATATATTTTGTTTCTTGCTGTAACCCATATTATTTGTTTCCCTTTTCAACACAAAAAGAAGTTCATGCTTATAAAAAAAACCAACTCTGCAGAGTCAGAGAAGGAGTGGGGGATGAAAGTGCTGAGAAATTATACACATTTTCCAATCTGTCAAAAATAGAGCTTTTAATCTGTAGATGCCAATATGTACAAAAACATCTAACTAGGAAGAGCATAAACACAAGCTTGTTATGGATAATGAACAGAAATTGCCCACTGTGCAAACAGGGAAATACTGCTGAGTCAATAGAGGGTTAGTAGTGTGAACTATGCATCCTCCTCAATAACTAAATATTTCAAAGATCTCAAAAAACAAAAACCCTACCCAGTAAACCATAAACCAGTGTAGAGATACTGGCTTACAGGTAGATGGTGGTTATTGTGACATTTGTCTAAGGCTTCTGAATTAACTTCTGACCTCAAAATTGATTCAAATCATAACCCTTTATGAGTCCATTTGAAAGCATCTCTTCTCCTCCTGAGTGAGTTTAAAAGTGACCTATAAAACATCAAAAACCCAAAAGCACTTTAGAGCAAATAGGAACAAATAATCAGAAAACAGGATATAGTAAGAAAACCAAGCACTACAGCCATTACAGGTAGGATTTTTCTCTTTCAAAAGGAGTAGCACTCATTTTCTAATAAGTGACTCTCTTCCACCTTCAGAGTCCTGTGTTAGCAGTGAGCAGTTCTGTGAGCATCAATGCCTGCAGGATGATATGGCCACTTATGTGGAACAGTTAGATCCTTCTGTCTAACAAACACCCACTCAGTTCAGTTTTCCTCGCTTACTTCCCCTACTTCCCCATCTGCCATTACTTTTGAATGGCAGCAAATATATACAGATGAATCTTCCTTTCAAAACATCCTTCTCTCTGACACAGGAACTCCCGGCTGAACAGATCATGCCTGGAGTTAAAGGGAGGCTAACACTTGGACCAAGTTCTGCATGAACTCACCTATTCCTGAATGAGTATAGTTATAGCCTTTACCACCACTATAAAGTAAAAAGTGACTAAACTAACACTCATTGGCCATGTTTTGCAAGGCAGACCAGTTACTTGAAGTCTAACAATAGGACAGAATCAATCACACGTACATTGTACCATGTTTGCACAGTCTCTAATAAACACAGAAGAAACAGAAGGCAAACAAGAGTGGTTAAACACAGTAGCACTGAGATTGTCAAGTGTGTAAGGAAACCTGACCATATATTTTTATTTAAAAAACTAGTGCTCAAAGAGATACTCATGACTACAGCTATTAAAAAGCATCTCTGACAGTCTTTCAAATGGAAGAAAAAAGTCAAAAAAACCAAAAACCAATTAGTTATGCTAATGACAGCTGAAGTCAAGTGGAAATTTGAGAAAAACTGTAATTTGTAGAACCTGATTAAAAAAGGCACTCAGCACCAATGACTGAAGAGCACAGGATCTACAAGAAATGCACTTTTTATTGCCAGTGACTATTACATTTTCCATATGTTGCCTAATAGTGTCCCAGAATGCCAACTAGAAAAAGAAATTGCTAATTTTTCTGATGGTTTTCTATATTTGAGTATAACCTTGACTTGCATAAAGGTGTGGTTTTTTTCATCTTAGTCAAAGCCATTATTTATTTTTCCACATTACCTATACCTCAGCTTGCAAGACATTGAAGAATATAAACATAAAATTTGGAATCAAGACTCGATACTCTGCTAAGTTTTAAAGCAGAAAGATGCCATAGCTCTACTATTTGTTCACTTGAGGTGGCAGGAGCAATGTCATACCCTGATAACTTGATGGGAAGAAAGAAAAAATAAAAGTGAGAAATACAAGCAGAATCTTTGTTAAAGTTAGATAAAAAAATCTGTGACAAGGTACAGCTCTCTTAATTTGCAAGTGAATGTCTTATCCACTAGGACTTTCTCTCCCCTCAGAGTAATATTTAATACACAGTATTATAAAAAAATATAAATACTTTTACAGTTAATGCATAATACTGCATGAAATTTAAAGAAAATATGCGTGGCATGCCTCAGCATCATCATACAATAACACTGTAATCCCATCTTAAGCAGACAAAAAGAATTGGATAACTTACTAAGACTTTTCCTGCTCCAGCTTTCTGTGGGGTTTTTTAGTGAAAACATGTTGCAAGAAACAGTGTACCACAGAGTACAAATTAATTAAACAATGTGCTATTTTTATATAGCTAAATATAGCACAAGGAATCTAACAGAACTCAACAAGGGCAAACAAAGTCCTGTATCTGGAATGGATTGTCCCTTTCCACCAGTACTACTAGGCTAGAGCACTTGTTTAGGAGATCTGCAGACAAGGATACAGGGGTCCTTGGGGATGTTTGACTAAAGATGAGCCAGCATGGGACTCTGGAATAAACAAAGGGTGGTAGCCTAGTTAGCTATAACAAGACAGACTGTACTAAACTCGAGCAAATCCACCGGAGGGCAACCAGGATGGTCAGGGGCTGAAGAAAACAGCATTTGTTCAGCCTTGAAGAAAAGAGGCTCCAGGGGGCTTAACAGCAAGAACCCCAGTACTACAAGGAGGCTACTGAGAAAAAGAGAGCCAGGTTATTCATGGTGGTGCACAGTGGAAGGTTGAGAGATGCCCACCCTGCTGTAAATACATGGTTGCAACTAGATAAAGGGGGGTGAGCAGGGAAGGTTTCACCATAAGGATAACAAAGCTTCAGAACACAGAAAAGTTGTGGGAGTTCCATCCTCAGAGACTTTACAGCCCCAGACAGCACAAATTTAATGCTGACTCTGCTTTGAGCAGGACCTTGGACTAAGTACCTCCTGAGATCTCTTCCAACCTGAGTGATTCTGCAATTCTACATCATAAGCCGAAAGAGATCCAAAGAAACTCCTTAAATAGCCCAGCAAGAAAATCCTTTCTGCAGGATTATTTATATAAAGCTTGTACTGCTAACAAAGCAGTCTTTTCAAATGTCTGAACAACTGATTTGAGGACTAATGTATTTGACTACGTCATCATCAAATTAGGAGAAGAAAGTTGCTCATTTCTCTAACATTATTTAGTTTGGAGAGGCAATTTAGCAAAAAGCATCATTAATATTGTATGAAGAATAAAAGCATCTGAATCACCAGCAAATACAAACAGTAGGTTAAATAACCTACTAAGTCCTGTTAGCTCTCACATGCTCCATAGCTTGGTCACTCTCAGGAAATAAACAGTCTAACACACAAATACATCTCTTACTTGAAAGGCCAGTAAAACAACAAGTAATCTAAAGAAAAAAAAAGTAATTTACATAGGCTTATTCCACCCCAAACTGCAATGTTTTTTCTTGTGGAATGCAGGAAGAAACAAAGGAATGAAAAGACAGAAGTAAATCTTGAAATGTTTTATCTAAAACTAATTTTGACATCTTTCTAATATTTAGCTCCAACTGCTACAATAGTGATTTTTCTAAAGATGCTTCTGATACTACATAAGTCAGTATTGTGTTTAAGAATTCCCCAGAGCACATATGTGGATATTCTGTAGGAAGATAACACAACTCTCATTATTTAAATGCAAAAATACTAAGGTTGTTCTTGAACTTTAATTATCACTGACTTGAGTTATTCCTGAAAAGTACAAAATAATTTGGATGGTTTTTTCCAGTGCTTTAAGGTTAGTTATATGTGATATACATTCATTCCCACAATGACAAGGAAAAAACTTTTTACATGTAGCCAGTAATTTATCACCAAAACAGTATAGTTCACAGAAGTACAAACAAGTGCCTTGTCCTGACACTGGCTTGCCTGCAGCAAAACACAGAACATACCTTTCCACAAACACAAAAATGTACTAATTTACATTATGTGATAGTCTTATTGACTTCAATTATAGTCCTTATTCTAGCTTTCCTGAAAATTTCATTTTTCAAGGGATAGTCAGATCCCAAAGGGGAAAAAAAACCCCACCAAAAAAAAAAAAAAATCAAAAACAACCTCCAGAAACCTAAGAGCAAAAACATCTTCTCTGACACTCGATGAACACTATTCTCATCAGAAATCAAAAGATGACATCTACCTGGCATAGCCCTTGTGTTATAAGGAGACTGAAGTGCAGTAGCTGAAAGATGTCACAATACCATTGAGTTTGCTTGGTGAAGAGGAATTAGAATGATTGTTAATATGTGCTCACTTATTTTTTTTTCTACAATAATTTCCATAAAATATTACCATTTCTAACACCAAAAATGACTCTCTGGTAACAACTCTCATGTCAAGGCAACAAATGTAATTTCTATGAATGTTCTTCTGGAAAAAACAGAAAAGCCCCCAGTTCCTTAGAAGACAAATAAAATACTTTTGCTGCCAATACACTAACATTCTTTTTCTCAAAAAGAGTAAAAGACCAAGCTTATTGCCCCACAGTTTAAGGCATTGCAGACTGAAAAGTCTATTTGGCTATTCCTGCACTTAAAATTAGATAGCTGCTTAAACACTGCTAAATTAAATGCAAAAAGAGGTAAAAGTGAGAACAAAAGCCTCACTTTTACTCTAGCATAATGTGCTTGATTATATATTTGTTAGGACCACATATTTTCTAGGCTGGGGTTCTACTCAGGGTAAATTTTCCCCAAAGATTTCTTTCAGTGACTGTGAAAGCCACCTTTTTTTTTTTTTTAACACAGTATTTATTTCTTCCTTTTCTGCTGGACAAGTAATAAAGCAAACTGATTTCCAGTATGCTTTATCAAAAAGCAATCAAAAGCTTAGCATTGTTACTAAAGGCAAAATTGCATTGATTAAACTGAAAAATCATTCTAATAAAAATCTGGTAGACATGTAATTGTGACTTCTTTCTTCTGTACAGAGCAGTGAAAAAAAAAAGGAGAAAGATATGTTAACAAAAGAAAACCAAGAGACTGAAGCAAATATAGGCAACACTACAATTAAGTTCCAAAAGTGGTATTCAAAAGTCCCAGTTAGAACAGGTTTTTCAATCTTCGAAGATAGTAGGTGTTACATTCAAGGTATCACCAAGTAAAATTATCCTCACCACACATTAATTTAGTTTAACTATATTCTTAATCCAACTGGAACTCTGCTGGCAAATTTCTTCATTTTGCAAATTTCACATATAAAACTTGTAATGCAGGGAAGGTTTTGAGCAAAGAGTTTTCTGAGGACAAGTTGCAGTCAAATACAATTGAGTTTTATATCAACAATTCTCATAACCAAAATGTTTCACTAAGATGAAATAAGTATTACTCTAACTGAATAGCTCTGGAAACAGGTATTCGATACTTGGGTTTTCAAATATCCTACCAGACTGGGTGTTCTTCTCCATGTTTTTATGGAACTGGGATCCCCACAGGACAAATTAGAATGCTAGACCAAGAGGGTACTGGTTTGAACTCCAAAGCATGTTCCTAGCATTGCACTACCTGCCTATGCAAGTTAAAAGACCAAGTGCAGATAAGTTAACTAACTAGAGACTGAAAACAGTACCACACCAGTTCATTCATTTTGGTGACTTTGGCTTATATAAGAAGCAAGGAAGAAATCATTCTTTTATTAAGAAAAAGAAAACAATAATAGAATCAATATTTGTGGACTCAGCTTGAATGCTTAGACCAAAACAAAAGGGTTACTTTTTAAGGTCACTTAAAAACAAGGTAAAAAGCCAAAATGACACCAAAAGCCTTGAGTAAGAACTTAACCTAATTCAGCTGTAAGCTAGGTAATGATTTTAATTATACTGCTGAGGTAAAATATACAGTCAGAGGATGGGCACAAATGGCAAGTTTGGTATCTAAACAGTATTTCCAGCACAAGCAGAGAAGGGAGGGGAAATAACAGCAGGAAAAAGCAAATAATCTTGGCTTAAATGCCAATTTGACAAGGTCAAATACATCTTTTGTGAAAGCACCTCCATGCTCCTATTAATTTAAACACCAGTTGTGGCATTTACCAAAGTGCTCAAATTCCATTGATAGAGCATTTTGGTCACACCAATTACTTAACGATGACTAGAGTACTTTACACAACCTTGGCACAACAACCACTCTCCCACTAGGACCTATTTTGCCTTCATAAATAATGATACAATTAGGGATTAAACTAAGTTCATCTATCTAAGAATTAGGTTCACATCGTGCTATAAAGAGGTCACTATGCTGCATGTCAACAAATTAATTTCAAGTAACACTTTGGACTACAACCCAAATAACTCCTCTAAACATGTACAACAGTCAAGCATTACCTTGATACATGCTAACATAACAACCAACAATTTTGGTAGGAGTAACTTCCATATTTACCTATACGTATACAACATGGGTAGTATAAAGTGTTTTGCTAGGTTTTACACAGTGAACTGAGGCTTAGAGATATGTTTTCTTTTTCCCCCAAGACTTGCCTCCATCTGTAGCCTTCACCAAAGAACTTGTCTCTGAAACAATGAAATAAATAGCATCTAGAAATAAAACTGACTTACCGTAAATAAGTTGAGACAATGCTCATATAAGTGAGCCAACTCAGAGATGCATCCACATTACACCTTCCTCCCTTCTACACCAACAGAAACTGTGTCCTTACAAAAAACCCCATAAATTTTATCCCAAAGGCTCCTCCTCCCTTCTTTCTACAAGGCAGAAATTGTTTCTCAAGACCTTAATGAAAACTGGTGTGTACCATTTGACCAGGTGTTTCCATCACCTCCCCCCTTCATGCAGGTGCACCCACTTTTAAAATAATCTCTCACTTTCTGAAAAGGAATTGGAAATAAGGTATGGAGAGGAGGTGCCCTCAGGCCTTTCTACACCTGCCATCCATCAGGTAAAATGAAGTTCAACTGCTGTGAATGTAACAGAAAAGTGTCCACATGATTGCAAATAATGTTCAAGGAACAGGCAATGTTATTGTCTTTGATTGTAAAGTGGATCAATTCCTGCAGCAGTGGAGCAGATAGGAATGGTGCGAGGTAATTTTACACTAAGTAACACCCATCAGAAAACTGTTAACATAGATGACAGTATCCAAGTCTCTTGTTAATTACTTGACTGTAAAACTTAAACAGCTTTAAGCTGACGAGTGTTCTCAATGGAACAGGCATAATTAATTCCCTAGGAAGGGAAAATAAACACTTAAAAAATTGCATACTTTTATGTACAATGTAAATTATGTTTTCCACATTTCTACATCTCCTTCCCATCCCCTCACAGACCAGAAAAGATCTATGAGATTTATATCAGCACATTAACCACAGAAATAAAAGTAGAAGTTAACTTTCCAAGATGTAAATAAAAACAAATATGATACAATATTTAAAAGTAATAATAATGTTATTATAGGGAAAGAGCTGTACCTATTGTCGAAATAGACTATGTTTCATTAAGGTGAGACCATTTTCTATTACTACTAAATAGTCTTTACTAACTACTAAAAAACAGACAAAACAGAAAAGGAAAGTGAAAAAAGAAAAATAGGATCTTTCAAGTATGCCACATATTCTCACATGGTTTTTAGCTTTAGTAAGCAAGAGGTGAGGAATACATTCAAATGCATTATTTTTAAATGTTTTTTTTGCTCGAAGATTTCTAGGTAGGAAGACCCAACAATGTACTATAAAGAAGTTAGTGAAATGGGATTGATTCAAGCAGCAGTGTTTTTAGAGATGCTGTGAGAAAAACACAACACAATGCTTTTGTTAGCAAACTAGTGGCACTGGATTTTTCTTTTTTTTTAATAGCAAAAGGCTATTTAAAGAATAATACAGTGTTTTAAGTAAGCTATTAAGGTCTAAGTTTCTGTTAATAGAAGCAAATCTCATAGTTTGCAGTGTGTGTTTTTTTAAGGACAAATCAGGAAAAAGGGGTTATGTTTAACCTTTTATATAATAAAGTGTGACAGAAAAATATTCTTCTGGCTTTATATGGGAAGAAAAATGTACTGTCAGTTTTTCTTCCTCTTCCCTAGTTTTTTCCTTCTAGTCTATAATGTACTGTGTTGGCAAGTGGAAATAAGAAAATGTCCTATTTCTTTCTCTTCTCCAACATGTTCAGAAAAGAGCCTGATTTTTAGGAGCCTTACCACATTGGGTAGAAAAGACCATTATTTCTGTCTTACACATTTACCCATTTAAATTTTCAAGAGACATTCAACTGAGCTTGGGAATCTCACTGGGGTTTCAGTCTATTATGAAGGTCAGATTTTCAATCATGACAGAGCTCCTGAGTCCTGATTGTCTGATTTCCCACTCTTACAAACCATTTTTACAAATAAATCAACCAACTCGCTCTGAGACAGTTTTGCTCCAAATACTATTTACTGTGGCAGCGTATGTGGCAAAAGTCACAGCCCCACAGCCTCAAGACTGATGGATTCAGCCTGAGGTTGCCACAGTCTGAGTCACACTCTGGTCAGGGTGAGCTTTCTGGTTCACCCCCAGCATCCTTTGCAACTTCGTTTCCATGTTTCAGTTTATTGGTTAGTTATGGTATTACCTAATGTTCTCTGTAAGGTTAGGTTCTAGAAACTTCGTTGCTGTTCAGTTCTCGATTGGTTACATGTAAATCCTTGTACCCGTATTGATTACTCTCCTCTGCTTGTATCCCTATAAATCCCGTGCTGTCCTCCTGCCTTTGTCTCTGGTCCCTGAAGCCTCCAGCTCTTCCCGATTCTCGCGCCGCCTCTCCTGGACCCCGGACCCTCTCCTGTCTTTCCTGTTGCTTCTCCCCAGGAAATAAAAGAGCTGGAAAGCTCAACAGAGCCCTTCTCTTTGGCCTTTGTTCTCGCCTGCACCCACGACATCAGCCCAGGGCTCTCTCTCACCCAGAGGAGCCAGCACTAAAAGAGCTGCCGGAGGCCACCCTGTGTTTGGGGAACCTGCAAGCTGCAGCCTCCAGGAAACCAGGGTCACTCCCAGACTAATGCTGAGTGGCCTCGAGCAGGCCTCCGGAGCCAGCGTTAATTTACCACCTGCAGGATGGGTAAGATTATACCTCATCTGAACCTTCCACGCACACCTGAAAACTCTCCTGCTTGACCATCCAGGAACCAGTCTGGCAGCCACATTCCCAACACCAGAGACTTTAGGTGCTGGGACTGAGGCCACTTCATGATGGGTGATAAAAAACATTACATCCTCCAGCGTGAAACTCCCTGCCCCAGGGGGGTACCTGGGTGTTACACCTGAACCTGAGTGAACATGAAATCCAGTGTGCTCTGTCTTTAGTGTGCTTCCTCCACTGAGTTCAGACTGCAACCAGCCCTTGGACAGGAATGCAACTCTCACCACTGAAAAGACCAAAAGAGGATCAATGGAATGCTGCCAGAATCCACTGAGTGGTGATTTTTTTCTACTTAATTGTGTCTCTGTCACTCTTTCTCTCCCCTCCTTTCCTTTCCTATTTCTTTCTATTGCTCCTTCACATTTACTGTTAAATAAAAGTCCATACTATTGAATTTGGCATATGGTCTTCTTTGCACCTTAAATTAGGCAGAGACCTCTCTTATATTTTTAATAACTGGATCTTAACAGAATGTATCACCTGCACTTGCTCTCTTGCTTAAAAACCAAAAATGCATTGGACTGCGACACAAACTTTGCTTCATGTCAGTTATTCTGTACCAAAAACAAACAAAAAACCCACTCAGACATGACCAGGAATAAACATTATGATAAAGGGACGCACAGATTACATGGGGAAATACTCCACAGTTTTCACTCTGCTGTACAACAGATGAGGACAAAGGCAACTATGCATCTGGTTTGGGATCAGCCATAGTGTGGATTCAGTCAAAGATGAAAGTAACAGCTGAAGGTCAATTTCATTAAGAATCAAAGCAACAGATTACTACCAGACTAGGAAATCCCTACTGCATTTCCCATGGTCAGTAAACTTTAGCTTCTTCAGACTTAAAGGGTCAAAAATTAAGATTGAACTCTGAGTGACATAAAAGCCATTTGGATCACTCAGCTGCTCCTAACAAGGTATTGCAATAGGTTATCTAAAACTCACAGTAATTTACAGGAAATAATACTGGGTTTGGACGATAGCTGGCTTCACAAAAGCTTAGTTTCACCTTGATGTTATTTTATTCATAGCTTGTTGGCAGATGGAACAAGACAAAGATGTTGACAAATACAAAGGGCAAACAAAGAATGATCTTTCTTCCTTTGCCTTCAAATCTTCTTCCTCAGGCTGTTCTTGTGACACATTGTGTGTTTTAAACATCAAAGTTCTTTCTAGGGCTGCAATGACAATTTTGAGACAGAAAATACAAAACTAGCATAAGCAGAATATAAGCAGTATGTCTCTAGCCTTCTGCATATTTTTTTCCCCAGAGCTTTCACGTGTGCCAGCGTTGCATGACATGAAGTACTATATTGAATGCCATAGTGTATGACAGAGTTATATAATTTTCATGTTTGGAATAGTTGCTCTGTCTGTGATGTAAAGTCCTTTTTTAAAATTAATATACATCTAATACTAATTTGGAATAAAAATGTTTATTTACATGAAATGCTGTGAACAGCATACATATCCTGATGCATGGAAAATCAGCATCATAGTTGGTGTAGAGAAAGCATAGTTAAATGATTATAGCTGGAGCTTAAGTTTAGTACTCCTGAATTATCTTCCTAGTCGTTCAACTGTTTATCATACAACTGGAGCCTATGGTATTTTATAACTTTTAAAAGCAACCTAAGGAACAACTAATATTCATAGCATAATTTAAGACCCCAGGTGAAAGGCATATTTATCAGTATGACAATTAAAATTTGCTAGTTAAAAAAAAAAGTCATTAGTGGCATAAAAAATTAAGGGTAAGTGTGAAATGACCTGGGCTTATTGTTTCTGAAGGAAGTCTTCTCAACCATGACATGAGAAGATCTGCCCTGCTAACAATTTTTCATAAAATCATAGAATAATTCAGGTTCAAAGGGATCTCAGCAGGTCATGTGATCCAATGTCCTGCCCAAAGCAGGGTCTGCTACTCTTTAATCCCTCAGAGTTATCAAGAGCATCATGAATTGTTTAGTAACCTGATTACAATGATTAATTAGGCTTGAATTTTGCTAATCCAATTACAGTACTCCCAAAGAACTCAAGACATGTTTGGATGCACTGTGGAGTTACTGGTGATACAGGGCAATCCATAACATTTTGAAGATAAAGACAGTGTGGTTTATTTAGCACTGCCTCTGCTAAGGCAGTGTAGCAGAGACATTCTCTCTGCCTAAGTGTAGACATAGGCATTCTCTGTTAAGGAGCCAAAGGGCCTTAGCACTGCTTAGCACTATGTGTTAATTGTACATAGTGGGAGAGACTGCTTACAACAGCTCTTCTATGGATAAGGATCCAGAGCTCAAGCAGCCGTCAGGAAGGGGGAATATTACCACAGATCTGAGAGTGAGGGTGCAGTTCACTAGAGGCAGCTCATGATTTATACACTCAGGCATGAGCCACAAACAGCACAACTGGCCACAACTGCCTCTTAATGCAGAGCTGGCAGAGAGCATCTTTGCCCTGAAAATATGGACAATCACTTCCAATATATTTCCTCTGTACACTTTAGGAATGGCTAGGAATGACAGTCTCTTTCGTTTGAGCTAATGTGTCTGTTCATTTTGGGGAAAAAGAACCACAATAGGAAGAAAATTGAAATTATCATCTTGTCTGATTGACCACAGAATTTGATTCATGCAAACCTTCTTCTCTACCTCAATATGTTACATACTCCATAAGATCAGTACTACTTCGGTGCTTCAAGGAGACAATACTGTTATTAGAGAAAAGTTATGAAGAGACAGCTTCTGCAAAATTTTTGCATCTTCTTACAAGTGAATATATCTTTGCCTAGTCAGAGTCCTCTGACAAGACTCTTCAGCTGCCATAAATTGCCACTGCACTATTCCTGATCTATGCATTTCAAATTATTCAGTCCACCAGAATCTAAGCCATTTTTTCACCAATATTTTAATATTCTGTTTATAAAAATTGGTTTTGCTCTCCAAAATAAAAGAAAAAGGCAACACAGAGAAACTAATGGGATGACAAACAACTGCTTATTTGAAGTGGCATTTAAATTTACTCTTGAATCCTGCAACCATTGGGGAACTAAACAATCGTGACGGGATCACAAAAAGCAATCATGAATATATGGATCTCAGTCTAAAGGGAATATACCTAGAAAAAATACAGTTACTTACCATGCATGTTTCATAACAACGAGGGTTTGTACAGAGAGGAACTGAAACATTTGTTAAATTTTATTTACCAATAACATAAGTAAAAAACCACCCAACACTGAAACATGATACAGAGTTGCAAGGTTTGAAGAAATCTACAGTGTAATAGGGGAAAAGTTTAATGCACACTAGCCAAGATACAGAGAAGGTGACAGAGAAGCAAGCTAAAAATAAATCTGGTGGGTGGGGGGGAGGGAGTGTGTTTCCACTAGTTTAGCCTGAAAATTCTTTCCAAAGCCATACAGAAGGTCTCAAGTGCATCTAGTTAAAGCCTACTTTTAAAACTGTTACCACTGATAAATCTGAAGAGCTTTGAGGGTTTTTTTCATTGTTACATCTGTTGATTTCTCTCTCCTTTCCTTCTGTCAGACATACTCCACCCACTACTTTAAGCGTCCTACATTTCCAAGTCTGTGCTTGTACTCAAGGTAGCCTCTCTGGCTATCTGGACTTCAGTGACAACACACTGAACCTGAAGCATCTTTATTTAAGTAATGTTTTAAATTATACTGTACTTTATAATAAAGCCACAGCAACCTGCTGTTTTGCTTCTGCTCCTGGGATGTTGACAATTAACCAGAGCATAATTCTATAATGTCATCCCACTCCTAAATTCAAGGCTGTGTGAAAAGAGCAGAGAGGAATGCATTCCAATGCACGTATTATGTGCTCCCCAGCCCCCAACTTTAAAAAGGCTATATTCCAAATCTTCTGCTGTGATACCAACATGATTAAATGACTAGGTTTAAAGGCTATAAGTTTATAAACTACACTGAAATAATTTGTGTAGAAATGATACCATTTCTTTTCACAAGCAGAAAACCTATCACATTCTATCAAGAAAAGCAGTATTTTTCATTCTTTATACAATGGAAGAAATCTTCCTAATATTCCAAGCAGGTAAATGCTATATATTTCATGCATATCTTATGCAGTTGAAGAGTGGGAACACTTTGCGTCTGTAGAGTTCCACCAGGCAAACAATTAAGAAGTGCTTTGACTCACTGGGGCACTTTGACCAAAATTTGCACTTTCCCATCTAACATAATAAATCAAAGTTTATTTTAGGTTGTGCCCAGCTCCATTAATGTAAGTATGCTTGCAGCTTTATGCACCATTCATAAAATATTCCCATAAAGGTACAGTGGTGATACTACGACTCCTTTGCATAGTCATTCTGCCCTTGCAGACTGGGTCTTGTACAGTCATAATTAAATTCAATCAGCACTAATTTATCTCGTATTTTAGCCAAAATTATTATACTGAGATAGGCTGGAAATAGCTGAAGGGCTTTCTTTATTCCCTTATTACAGGAATTGCATTTGTTTCCAACAACTAATAAATGGGAGTCAGCTACAGGACAATAAAGTAGCAATAATGTTAAACTATGCAGATTAAAACCATTTCCAGGTATAAGTACAAAAGGTACTTAAGAGAGGTGGAAATACAGATTTTCAGTCTAAATGTACCATTAACAAATTCAACCTTTCATTAACTAGAGCCAAACCAAAGACTTCCAAGTTGTCTCTTAATACCAGAAAGAGAAGGATTCGTCAGCACAATATATAAGGGTCACACTGTGTGAGCTTTAGATATAACTGTCAAACAAATCATAAAAGGGAATAAATAAGTAAAAAGGAGCTAGTATGAAATGTTGAACAATTACTTTTAAATTACAAATAGTCTTGACTTCAGAAGTACCTTGCCTGGCTCTTCTTTTTACCAATGCCAAAACAAATTAATTAAAAAGTAAAGACAACTGCACATAAAACAATAAAAAGACATGTAACGAAATACTTCAAAATTTCATGTAAAAATAAATTCAGTTGTATTAAATAATGTTGTATTTTGATCGCCTAATGCTACTGCTATTCTGCTGTATGCCCAAACTACCTCCATGGATGCGGAATTATTTTTCAGCATCTATGTTACTGTTCTCCGTGGAGCTATAATAATTTATATGAGGATCTAACACTGTTTTCTTTCCTTAAACAAATTTAACATTTCACATGAAATCCATTTCGCAGAACATCTGTTTAATCTTCATTATTAATACATGATCATCACAGATCTCATTCTGTTAGCTTCAGTATAAAACTAGCATCAGGAAAGAAACAGCTTATTTATGAGGATTTCAACATCTTAAGTACATTCTGTCCTTCTCAAGTCATAACACTTCTTCTAACCAGATGATCAGTTTCTTGAATTGAATGATATTGTAATAATAATCTGAGCCTCTGAACTTGGTGTTTAGGTGCTGTAAAGTATGACTAAACTCACAGTGTGATGTTCTCTTGGTCCAGGTGAAAAAAGCCACACCTTTCTCTAAAGCAGCTACTGGGTGAAAAAAAATTAATTTCAAAGAATGCGCTACCACTAATGCATAACACTTAGATCATTATGCTAACAATGCCTTGTAAAAGAGTTCACAAACAAAAAATCTACAAACAGTTCAAGTGAATGAGAAGAAGGAACGGAGAAAAATTTCTCTTTTAAACTACAACACTACATTAAAGTTGGGCAAACCTGCATAGCATCATGGATATTACATATACTGAGTGGATGTATCAAAGCGATGCAAGTTATAAGCTACACCTTAACTCTGGCAAAGAAATACTGTCCTTGGGAAATATTCCATTTTTTAATATTTTTGCTGATACAGGAGATACTGTACCTACAGCCATCGCACAGCCTTAACCGTTTAAGTAAACCCTGTACTCCTCAGTCAGCACTACCTGGCAGTAGAGTCACAAGCACTAGAAAAGCTGGCTCAGCCTGCCTCGACAGACAAAAAACCTTTCCAAGATTGTTATAAAGAGTTTCACTTATTTTTTTTTCTCTCTAGATTGTGGGGAAGGGCTTCCAGTTCAAAAAAAAACCCCAAAGAGTAGAGAGCCATAACTAAAAAGCTGTACCTAGTGGAAAGAATTCAAAGGTTCAGTCACAAATTTTACGTTCATTGGAATAGGAAAAAAAATACTGTAAAACAGCCTCCAACATTTTGGATAAAGTCTTAACTATTAAAACAGTCTCACACCATAGAAACTTCACAAAATACTTTTAGTGATTTATCCACTAACTTTCACAAACTGTTTTAATTGTTTTGAACTTTTTTCTATTTTTTTTTTCTGTTAATGAGGGAAAAAAACATAAAAGCCAATGCTTTATGTTAATTAGTTTTACTGATAACAATAACGACACTTTTCCAGATATCTCTCAAAATTGTCACCTCCCCTACCAATGTTATAAATAACATGTACGAAAATACATCTAGAAATACATTACAAAAGTGCATTTAGTGTATACTTTAACTATAAACATGCAATGCAGATGAGTTCCCGTCAGCATAAAGATTAATACAGAATATGTGCATAAAAGTACATATATAAAATTTATGTTGTTTATGCTCTGCTTTACATCAAGGAGAATAATGAACACCGATAGACTGGTTTGTTATATAGGATTATTTTTCACAGTAATATTGATTATTTTTTTAATATTACAACATACAAAATGGAGGCATTAATCTACTGCACAATATCACAAAAAATTAATATGGTTGGGGCTCAGTTCTTATTTTTTGCCTTCAGACATAAAAGAAAAGAACCATGAATTTCGGGATTAAAACAGAAGCATTTTGTCTCCTGTTTAGAAATAAATATGCTACAGGTCTCTGATGGTGATGGGAGAGTGTTAACAAATTCACATGCATTTTGGATTGCCAACACATTTTTACACATGCTTTTCCATTGTACCCTTTGCATCTGGCCTTGTTTCCTGTTATCCTTCAGCACTTCCCACCTAAGACTAGGATATCAAGAAGTACTCTGACCTGTACATTGCCTTACTCTGCCTGCAAAAACTTCTGCTCATTCTAGGTCCAACTGTCCAAAGCTGGGGAGAGAAGACTTACTAACTCCCATAATAAATCCATCCTAAGGACTAACCAAAGAAAAAATAACAGGCTATAACTCTGGGATACTAGAAATAATATAATTTTGATAGCTGCAGTTATTCAAGATATTTTAATGTTTTTTGCTCAGAATTACCAGTGCTTCCAGTGGAGGTGAAAAGGTCAATTTTTAAAGCTAACAAAAATTCACTTACTGCAGATTACTTAGGAGTTGGGTTACTTAAAGTAATAACAATTTTGTTGCATTAATCATTCTAAGCAAAGTTAGCAAAATATAAAATTTTGTTTTGGTTTGGTTTTTTTTTTCTTTCCTCATATAAACCCCCTAATATCCCTTTTCTTCTGGAGAAACAGCCAGTATTTCCACTGCCAATCAAGGGCCCAGAACCAGCAGAGTCTCCGGCATTTAGTTTCAGAATTTGACTGTGTTTTATCAACACCATCTACGTACAGCTATTAATCTGCTCATCATAAAGCAGTGGTTGTGGTGGTGGCCCTATTGTTTTTGTTTTTTTCTGTAAATAAACAGTAACGTAACATCTGATCTCGGTCTTTCCTACACAAGACACTGAACAGGCAAGAAAGCTTGGACGAAAACTTCCCAATTTTTTGCATCGCCCTAAGACAGAAGTAGAGCTTCACCAACTATCTAAGTTGTTTGATATGGAAATAGGTACCTCAAACACTGATGTGTGATTATCACTGCTTTGGTCAATTCTGGTGATGCCTTCTCTGTGCTGTAGCTTCTGTTACTGTGCTGAGCCAGTGACACCCAAGAGACACAATTTAATACAGTTCTTCTTTCCCTTCCAAAAATGAGGAAAACATCTTCTGTGTTGTCAAATCGTGCTCTGAAAGGCTTGATTTTGTTCCACACTACACAGGAATGCTTAGAAAAAAAAGAAGCTTTTCATCCAAAAATCTCTGAGGACCCTGGAAGGACGATGGACTCTCGGCAGACAGAGCTGGGCGCTGTCCAGAGTGCAGGGCCCAGGTGGGGCTGCCAGGTGGGCTCTGTGAGGGCACTCCCAGGCTGGACACCATCGGTTCTGGCTGGTTCCAGCCAACTCCAGCCAACCCACCCAGGCAGGGCTGAGACCCTCAGTGCTGGTGGCAATGCCTCAGGGAAAGCGTATTTAGTAAAGGCTAAAAAACCTGTGGAGCAGTTGGTAGAGAATAGCTAAAAATTAATTGTGTGAGAAACAGCCCTGCAAACATCAAGGTCAGCAAAGGAGGAGAGGGAGGAGGAGCTCCAGACACCTGGGCAGATACCCACGTAGAGGCAGGTTTATCCTGAGGGACTGCAGCCCACTGAGAACCCATAATGGAGCAGGAAAAAACTGTGAGGATGAAGAAGCAGAAGAGAGGAGCTCTTCTGCAGTGACTGCGCCCCCCATCCGCATTCCCTGACTCCAGTTTCAGGGGGAGCTGATAGAGAAATTAGGGATGCAGGAGTCAAATCGAGCCAACGAAGAAGCAGGGAGAGGCAGGGGGAAGGAGAAGATAGGTTTGATTTTGCTTCTTACCATCCTGCTCTAGTTTTAATTGGCAAAATATTACATTAATTTTTCCCCAAGTCATGTCTGTTTTGACCATGACACAATAGGTAAGTGATCTCCCTGTTCCATGACCCAGGAGCTTTCTCATCTTGTTCTCTCCCACGCCCTGCTGAGGAGGGGGAGTGAGACAGTGACTGGGTGGGCACCTGGCAGCATCCAACACACCCCAGACAGAATAGGGACATGGAAGCTGTATGCTGCAGGTACAGAAGAGTAATATCTCATTGACTGCAATGTTCTTGAGTTAGCAGAACTGCTGATGCTCTTTTCGCCTCATACGCTACCCAGTGTGATGACCGTACACATACAAACCCAATATCAGACTACAGATTTCCTATGTTAGTTTGAAAATGTTAACCAACATTGCAGCTGTGGTAAATTTTGCCCTAATTATGTGACAGACATACATTATGATATGAACTTCAGCTTTTAAAAGTCAGAAGACTTCAATTTTCTTGCAAATTAACATCACTCCATTAAAAAGTACATAAACACATGACTAATTTTAAACATATGATCCCACTTACTTCAAAAGAACAGGTCAGTGATTCAAGTTAGCTATGCAAAATTTAAAGTAAAGTAAATTACTATGATTTGATTCTTCATTTTTTAGTGATACCTGGGAAATGTTTGGGGAGTAAATTAAAAAGTAAAAACAGTATACAGAATTTACTTGTTTTAACCAGATATTTAAAAGTGCACATTTAATTCCAGTTTTATGTCTATTTTCTTTGTTGACTGTGGAAAGTAAATTTCCTGCACCACAAAAGAATGACTCTACATGTTTTACCAATTGTCATTGGATTTTACTTTTGTTATAGGCTCTACCAACCTGCCTGGTAGGTAAAAAAACTGTACAAAAGTGAGTGTTAAATTTGTCTTGAAATTGAGTTTCAAGTTTCAAAACTCCCTAACAGTGTACTGTAAAATATAAATTCCCATCTGACAGAGAATCCTATTTCCTGTTCCAGGAAATGCAGTTTGGCCATAAGTTTAATTCCCTCAGAAATGTGTAATTTACATTCTTTCACTTTAAAAAGGACACTAAAATTTGTCACCTTTATAAAAGCTGTTTCAATAAAACTTTATTTCCACACTATATTTTAAAATTAATTTGACCTTGAATTCTAAATTTCAGAAAGGTGAGTATACTACACTTCTTTCTAGATGACCATTTTTAAAAATATATAAAAATTTGACAGTACATCCACTGCATTTGAGACCACAAATTAGGACACTTGGCAAAGAAAGATGTGGTGCACCCTAGCTTATGAAGTATACATTATGGTTTGGAGCATACTACCTCAGTTCCCTTAAAACAGCAACATTTTTCTAACAATTAATTAAAAATTTGGTAGAATTGCATTCTGGCTTCCAAAGATGGCAGAAGACAAACCAATTATTTCATAAAATTGTGACAGTAAGGGGAAGGATCTGATTCCATACAATAGGAGTAGTTAAATCTTGATCTTGCAATGAAAAGGATAAGGTACACATCAGCATTGAGTAGCAAAACTAAGATCGCCAAATGCTAGTTGCATTACAAAAAGACGAACAAACAAACAAAATAACCAAAACACAACCAGCAAAAAAACACAACCAAAAAATAAAAAAAAAAAAAACAAGCCCTGAAATAAAATCGGTTTATTGTATTTCTTGTAGCAGATACCTCTTGAGACAGAGTTCGACTGGCAACTCCAAGAGAATATCCTCAAAATACCACATTTTTTATTACCCTGTAACATCCAGTATAGGTGCAGTGAAACAATACCTCTTGCTACGGTCTAACTCCCCACAAGACAAGTTGTTCCTAGGCATAGCCTGCCTCCTGCAGTAGTGTAATTTTGTGCATTTCTTAATGGTACTCTCATTATGGGCCAACATCTTTTCTTCAAGGATCAGCAGAACTGTACTGTGTTTTTCTCTACTCAGACCTTTAGCCTTACCTGTTATTTCACAGTTAGCAGCTATCAGCTGCATTCACATTACTTCTTTTTGAACATTTTAGTACAGAAATTATATATAATGCACTGCAAGTCCTCACATGCCCTTTTCTCCTTGGTACAGTCTTACAAATCACTGAGACATTCTTCATAGTTAATCAGTTATCTCCCTACCCACTAAAAGTGACACTTTATCCCCTCAGTTTAGTAATTGCTCTCATGGCTTTGTCCTCAGCTGAAAGACATCTTCTCACTAAGTTTTTCACATTTCAGTTCTCTCAAACTGTAGCATATGACATAATTTGTGAGAAGGAGGGCTTAGACTTAACTTTCTATGGCTCACTTCTAGGATACATCTGACAATATAACTCTCTTGGGAAGAGGAAGAGAAGCAATCTTGAGAGTTAGGATTTTTCTTGGCTTCCTTACATATAGGCTGTCAAAGCCACGGCATTTTGTCCTGTAGTCACAACAAAAACTCCAGTTGGAAAAACAGTCAATAGCAACAGATGACTGGTGAAAAATACCTCAGTTTAACTCCTGACAGGTTATTAAGCTCATTTTAAATTCCTGTCAGAAAGAGCAGGGCAGCTGTGAAGATGGGAAGATTTTTTGATTAAGCACAATGCCAGTTTGCAGATATACTGCCCTTTTTATTAGCAGCTGTGTCTGCAGTTTGAGAGTATGCTCTATTAGATGTTTTCATAAATTACTGATCTAAATTGTGCATGTGAAAAGCATGGGAAGATATTCCTAAGGCTTACAAAAGCATATAAATAAATATGGTATAATATACATGTTTTTTCCTTAAATATTTTCTTCACAGTGCTCTCAGGGTTATCTGTTTGCACTTTATGAACAGAAGTACTTTAGTCCACTATAAACATGTACAATAAATATTTTATGAGAGTACTTTCAAATGTAGGGCAAGTTCTAAAATGCACAAAGAGCTCTGCATTGGTGGTATCAATTCAGAAAATACTCGATGGAATATTTTACTCTTATATTCTTTCTCAATATAATTATGCATTTACTATATCTGTTTTAAAGTCTGTTCAAATAGGAGGAGGAACATTTGGAACAGTACTACTAACACTTTCTCAGACGTACAAAAGGAAGTGAAAAGTTGAGATGAGCACAAAGACGCCGTGAAGAACGTGTCCTAATTTCCCACTCTGTAAAGACTTATGTGTGGGCATTACTTTCTACACATGTGCAGATTTCTCTGTAAATACCTGAGCTTCTTATAAATTTCAACATAAACATAATATGTGAGTCTTTGCAGGACTGGGATGTTTTCCAGCTCATACTGACTTCAATGGGAATCAGTTTGTCTATCCTTTAGTCTAACAAAAAGCATGTTAACATAATTAGACTAAAATAAGAATAGATTAGTTCGAAGTATCAATAATAACTGGGGCTATTTCAAATGCCACAACACCTAAATAAATCTACAAGTCATTAAACTGAGAATTTCCTAGTTTCCCTGGGTTTTGTGCTTGCAAATGCAGGAAGATATAACTTCTCCATTTTAAAGTAATGCATTTTGCACATCAATACAAACACAATACCAGCATGGTAAAGAAATAAACATCACCACTTACAAAAAAGGATATGCAAGCAGTTAATTTTCCTCTGGTTTTTGAATTACTTAGGACATTACAGAAATACATTTCTCTTCCCTTACTGAAAGAGAAGATTGTGGTAGAAATTTGGACTGTGAAGACAATCCCCTAACTGAGAGAAAATAATCTTTTAGACTGTTTCTGTGTCATAGAGTAAGGGGGGTTTGCAGTTGGTTTTAGCATTGTTTTTTGTTTGGGTTATTTTGAGAGCAAGAGAAAAAGATCAATACTGTTTTTATGTTAGAATCAAGACATCTTTATTAATGGGCTAAAACAAACTGTACTTCTTAAACATCATCCTTAAAGGCAATGGCCCGAGACTGTCAGCTATTTCTTCATATCAGCAAAGGAACCCACTATCATTAAGGCCATGCAGAAACAAAGAGGCCCAGTCTGGATCAGGGCTGATATTATTTCTTGCTTAATAAGCGAAGTTTTTAACAGAGATAGTGCTTCGATTTATCATCTGGGCTTTTAGAAAAATTGAGGAGGAAATTGAGGTTAGAAGATTAAGAGTGTTCAAAAATGTCTTCTCTAAAATGATGGGATAATCCCAATGCTTATAAAATTAACTAATACAATAATCCTAAATTGTTCCTAAACAAAGATTTATTGAGTGGGGTTATAATGCAAGTTTGATTTTAATACATTACTACAAGCTGCTCATGACTCAATCTTAGTTGAGAAGTTTGAAATAAGATCAGTTGCAAGGTGATATTCAAAGCATCTGGGACTAGAAATTTCCTATAAATAGCAGTCATCCCTACACCCTACTCTATAGTAACCCATAGACTTGCCCTTTGGTGAGATCCCATCTAATCAAATACCTTTTCTCACACAGACTAACAGTCTCAAATTTCTGAACCACATTGTTTCACTGAAGCATAGCCAGAGTGTGATCCAGTGTCCTCTGAAGCAGATAGGCAGACCTCCATGGCCAGTACATAGCTGTGACCATTAAAGTGTCCCTCTCTGTGACTCTAATTTGGTATGCGAATGAGAACGTTCAGCTGTCCCATTAGAGCTTTCATTTCAAGGTATACACACACACACAATTTAAAATACTCTATTCACAGATGTGAGAAGAGATAATTGGCTTTTAGTCAAGGTTAGTAAAAGCAAAATAGGTAAGCATACCTAAAAAAGCAAGAAAAGAAATTTTGCTGCTACAGTACAGGGAATTTTCTGAAAGGGACAAATTCTAAAAAGTTTTTGGTGATTTTATCACTACTAGGTTCCTGTCAGTAAGTTTAAAATCAGAGCCTCAAATAAAGATAATTTATTCAGGAATATTAATATAAGATTTTTGGTTCATTATGCTCAGCCTTTTCTCTGACACACATGGGGCATTATCAACTTTTAAACAAAAATCACATCTCTGTCTGTATGTTTTGTGTCTTACTTGCAATAAAAAATAAAAAAAAACATGAAAAAACACAGTTGTGTTGCTAACTGAGGTTAAAATCTTTACTTTATCCTCCAAGGAGTGCATTTTCTTTGTGCATGGTTACTAAATTTTTTTTTAGAACTGAACAAAGTTGACTATTCTAGAGCTCAGACATTCTGTTATTCTCTCTCAACTGGATTTCATGATCTTGTACAGATTCTGCAAGTATATAAAATTTGCAATTTCAAAATAGCTTCTCCATACTGATTGTCCTAGTGATCAAAAGTCATAAATTACTTGGAAAAAAACAGAAAAATGTAGTGATAAGTTTTGCTGCAATCAATGTCTGTAATATGTATGAGAATGGGACATCATTTCACCAAAACAATCCATCTGTGAAGTATGCTAAGGGATGACTGCGTTTGGATACAGCAATTAATCACCACATTATTTATAGCACTTCAGAAGCAGCTTACAGTACATTAATCAGGGATAACTTCTGCTTAATTAACAGAGCTGCCAAAAACGTCAAACAAGACCATAAAAAACTGAATTGAGGAAGAAGGCAATAGCAAGGGACTGGCAATGATGAAATATTCAATGTTTCTCTTCAGCAAAGGTCTTTTCCCAGATTCTCTTTCTACACCACCAGTAAGCAACAAACTCCATCTACAAACAGCTGTGTCAGGTGACCATGTTGGTAGCATAAGACACTCATGAGAAAAAAGAAACCAAAGCAACAAGAAGCTGACTGCATCACTTTCAGTGCCCTGCCATGCACACAGCCACATGGCTATGGAAGACACCGAAAATGAAGAAGCAACTTCTTCAAGAAGCAATTACAGAAAGGAAGATCTTCCTTTCTGTAATTCGAAAGGCTACTAGAGTGAGAAGATGCATGGATCACACCTAAGTTCAAGTCTCTACTACAGCATGGACTCTGTTAGAAGTAAAGAAGAGGAATAGTCTGGGGTTTGCTATTTAATCTGCTTTTGGAATCATGGCTCATAAAATAAAATCCTGTTTTCCAGAAGAGTGAAAGACAGTGTAAGTCTCCTATTCAAAGTACTCAAAAAGAAGTTTAGCAATTAAAACTAAGTAAAACATTAGTAAGATATGGGGAACACAGGTGATTTGCATGTTAGGCATATGCAAATTGGAAAATAAGATCTGGTTTTAAGGAATAAAGAACTTCATAAAATTACGTGGCTATTAAAAGTAGCTTATATGCTAAGAAGTATTCTGATTTACATAAGCAAATTTATTTCAATTACTACATGCAAAGAGTAATTATACCAAGTAAAAACAAATTTTTATTGAAAGCACATCTCATTATAGAAAACATTAATGAATTTTTCAAGTTTAGGTCTTCCTTAAGAAGGGGCGATGAATAAAATACAGAAAAAATGTTTTTTTTATTCAATGCACAGCTGAAAGTTTAACTATGAAGCAACTGCAATTAAGTGTCATTAGTCTTTTTTTAGCTTGGTGTCTATAGATCTCCAAATAACTAAAGATATCCACTGGAAGTAACAGTGAAGTGCTTATTACTTGTCATATTTTACATCCTATAATACAAATACTTTTTTTTGCTGTTGAAACTGTGTCTGTCCTTATGCAAATAAGGATATCTAAATCCATTATTAATCTAACATTTTACATGTATAAAGGCAGCTGCATTTAGGAACTTTTATTGAGTCTAAGAGCATTCACAGAAGTCTTCATGAAACTGTCACTTGACATTGGAACATTCGTGCACAAACCCCACTTTAATGTTCATATGCATATTTGTGTATATGAAATGGAAAAAAATCAAATGGCCTGAAATTGAAGTGGAACCTTCTACATACCAGATGTGGTTGAAGAAAGATCTATCAATTGATGTGAAAGAAACTATTTCTGTGTCACTTATAGCTGAAATGGAAAGAATTGTAGGACTCAAAGAGCTGGAAAAAGCCCACCAACAAATTCCTTTGCAAAATACAGATCTACATAAATACCACTCCAGGCTCTATTGTGTCCCTCCTGGCTAAAAGTTGCTTATCTAGAAGTAGAACTGGGGGCAATATAAAACAACAGAGCCAGCACTGTTTTTCCAGCCATTTGATACAGTATCTTTCACATGGATATCGTGTCTGAATGGGTCTTGAAGTGCATTTTTCTTGTTTTACTGGTAATAGAGATTGCCATGAGGTCACTCAACACATATCTTAAGGGGTTAAAATTAAAGATTCATCTTACCTGATAACAGTAACATCTCCAGCCACATCATTTCAAATTGTTCTAGAAAATAATATTGCCCTCCCAGAATTTGTGTTTATTGAGCTCACTGAGCTTTCTCATGGTGAACAAAATGCATTTCAGATCAGTGGGGCCTGGGTGAGGGGAAGGAACCCTCTGTAGTTAGGTACAGAAGACTTTTAGAAATACAATTTACGTTATTTTGTCTCATTACTGTTTAAGTGAAAATACTAATCAAGAGGCCTATAAATTACTCCATCTTACTGTATCAGCATTTTTTAACGTTTTGTTAGTATTCATTGAATGAAGATGGCAGCCTGTGAGTATGTATGGCAGCATTTCCTCTCAATGATTCAGAGCAATAAAACAGTAGATTAGTCGATTCTCAGTAATACTGGGCAGATGGTATTCATTCTTCAAACAGGTGTGGGGATGTAAAACGTTCCTCTACCTTTACCCACTGACAGTTCGCTATAACAAATTGCTTAAAATAAAAGAAATAAAATCTAACTTGGATGAAGTGACCTGATTATTCTTCATGCATCCAAGACTCAGAGTGATTTAAATGGCAGTCCAGCACGTACCAGAAATGACAGATCAGTCTCTAAGGAATCTTACAATTCCTACCTATAATGAAACTCAGTTTGCTTTTTCCTGATGTATCCTTTATGACTGAAACCAAATACTATCCATCTGAAGTCACTATTTCAATAAAAATTGCATCAGACCACAGAATCACAAATACAAACATACTCCTGAATATCTCTACAATGTATTGTAAAATATACCTTTCCTTTCTTTCCTGCCAAAGTCCTTTTATCACTGATAACTGCTCTTAGACAGGCAATGTTCTTTCACCACTGATAAGTCTCCTAGACGGACAGTCTATGCCAGACAGATAAAACTGATACAGATAAGTACTTTGAGCATGTCATAGAACTACAAATAAAAAAAAGGTTTCTAGAAATGAATGATAACAAAAGCAACACTGCAAGCCTGGTGAAAAACCTTTAAATGCAGGGAGAGTCAGAGTTACAGAGAAAATGGAAAAAAAATACAAATAAATTTACAGACAGAAAAGGTTCCATCTGCAGAAAAAAAAGCATTCTGATCCAAAGCAGAATGCATTTAAAAACATGATGTAAGAAAACCCAGTCAGGCAAGATATAAATTCTCTGTAAGTACACCCGAGTCAAATCAAATAATTCACCATGTTTGGCCACAAAATCAGACCTAAAAACTGACCGTAACAAAGGTCTATCTGAGGAAGGAACCGTCCCCAAACGGTCCTGTGAAAGGTTCTATATGACACAGAAATTACTTACCTGTAAATCAAATGACACAGTATCAGCTTTCATTGACAACTTCCAAGACACCTTAAAGACAACAGAATTCTCCTGATGTTATTCCTAAAAAAGGAGCAGATTACCTCCTTATCACATGCCAGCTGTGAAACAAGAAACAGATAACCAGTGAAAAAAGAAGACAGAGATGGGTTTGCATGTCTCAAGGAAAACAAACTCTCTGAACCTTCCCAGGTCCTAGAATAGCTACAGGCATTTATACAGACCTAATTACCAACTGCCAGGCAACTTTGTCCAGTTGGTCCAAAATCACCATCACTGTCCATTTGAACCGGGCAAGATTTAAGCCTCTGAGAGAACTCCCTTTAGAGTGAAAAACTATTGCAAAATGGTTATTCCTCATTCAAACCTTGAGACCCCAGGGTGAATTGCATTTCCGCTTGTAATCCAATTAATAAGATTGAGACTAAGCTAATTGCAATAGAAAGAAAAAAAAAAAAGCACCACTTATTATGTACACCCTGTGGTTTCTGTGGTTTCCCACTTTGTCTTTAATACCTGTCCAACAGATAATACAGGATTTTCATTCTGAACCAGCTCCCACTGCAGTGGGATAAATAAATACAGAACTACTCAGGAGTCATATGCAATGCATTCTGCATAGAGTATTAGCTTGGAAATGAAATGATGCATGCTAGTAATCAAAGGAATCAGCTTTGAAAGTGAAGGTAATTCTCTTTTACATCTAAAAGAGACACATAAATGTAGCAAAACTTTACCCCACAAGATTTTTGTCTTTTACTAGCATACGTTGCAAAGCAATCAACAAATGAATTAGCAGCATTCATGGAACTGATATTTTACTGGATAATTGCTGATTTCTATGCAATATGTAATTGTGAAATATTTTGCATGTGTGAATTAACTAAACACTGGAAATAACTATATTAAGGATTAACCAGTGATTTGAGTGAAAAAGTTACTTGGTAAGCAAAATATTCTCTTCCCTGCTTCTTTTATTATCTATATCTTTGAGCTTAACATAAACACTCCTTTGAAAGTGCTGTGTTTATTTGCCTTAATTTTACATCTCAGCCTAGCATAAAACATAGTCACTTACCTCTTACTCAATGGCCTTTCCTGAGCCTCTCTGTAATCAAATTTTGGAAAGATTACAATATCATTTCACCCACTGAGGAATTTTTTTTTAAAGAACATGCAGCAGCAAAGATCATAGAAATTCATTTCTATTTTCTTTTGCTTGGATACCTGGAAGATTTTGATGGTTCAGTTGATCCTCACTATGCTAACAAGCTAACTGACTATGCTCTGACAAAAGAAAGTACTAATGAATCAGAGAACAAAAACAACATAAACCCAAAATAATATATATACTGCTGGTATTAGAAAGGTCTGTGACGAGACCAGGAATGAAACTACTGCATGGGCTCCACAAATCTACTATCCTGGCTGATGAATCCTGTTTTATTATCATACATGTGAGAAAATACTTATGGACTAAATAGAATTTCATTTTACTTGAATTTAGGTCTCAAATAGCTCTTATTCTTAAGCTTTCTTATATTAAGGTCTATGAGCACAATAGCATACAAACATATGACAAATATTATTCTTGTACTTTAAAAATATTCAATCAATCTAGTATTTCCAATCAGTAGGCTTTCTAACACTCAACCCAAGAAAAAAATATTGCACACAAAATATCTGAATTTTCAACACCTTTCTGTTGCCCTAAGTTTTGCAGTTCTTTGATGTTTTCATTCTTCTGTAACAGTTTCTCACACATTCTCTGTAAACACAGCCATGTTTTTCTAACTGTGTTCTATTGTTTGCATTCCTTTCTCCTGGGCGGAGATATTTGATGGATAATTCTTTTGACCCGTGTGATGGAGAGGTGGCAATTTCTCCCTCCAATCCCTGTGGTTTCTAAGAGGGTATAAAATAAAGTGGGGGGTCTGGGAAGCAGAGTCCTGCCCAGCTTTTTGGCCCGCAGTTTGGCTCTCTTCTTCAACGCGTGTCTGAGTCTTTCTTTCGTGTCCTAAGTGTGACATCTTTCCTTTGCCAATCTCGTTTATTTTTGTCACTCCTTTCCTGCTCTTTCAGCCACCTGCATTTTCTACCACCTCTGCTCACTCCAACCTGTCTTCACCCTTTCTCATAAAGCACATTCACACCTTCCTATTCTTCATCACATGAAGCTGTGCTTTGTCTCTCCTTTTCCATACTTTTGCCATCATTCTAAAGCTCCTTAATTCCAGTGATTTGCTGCTTAGGAGTCTTCTCAATCAGTGAGGTGTATTATTATTTATCAGGTAGTATATTTATGTTTAACAGCCTTCTGAAATCTCTTTCTCTTCTTTTGTGCACTTCTTTTTTAGATCCCGAAAAAACACTCGGCATTCCTAATACCCAATGGCACAGTTTTGCTTATCTTAATTAGGTTTTCTGAGAAGCATCTTCTCTTCCTCGTTTTGAGGCTGCTTTCTGTTAACTTCTCTTGATGTGCCATTGTTCTTGTACAGAAAGAAACCGTAAATAATAATTCTCTGTTCATCTTCCCTCAACACAACAATGATTTCTGAATTCCTGTCATATACACTTTAGTCATATCTGTTTTGTTTTGGGGATTTTTTGAAGAGTCCTTCATTACTGAATGGCTACTTAGGATAAAATAATTTTCTAATAAACTTTATCATTCTTCTTAAATTCACAAGTACTAATATATTAATCCAAGACAGACTTCAATACATGGGCATACTGTGAATGCATATAAAGCTATAAAAAAGTTTCTATGGCTTTTCCACTCTTTTCCCAATAATTTCTAAAGACATAGAAATATTCATTGCAGCCCTTGCATCTCATTCTTAAAAGGCAGTAATTCATTGGTTTGCCATCATTCTGTATGATTACAACTGGGATTTTTTTTTCTATCTTCATTTGTACCTCTTCACATTTACTTAGACTGAATTTAATCATCTGGTTTTTTTTTTTTTCTTTTCTGCACTTAGAAGTTGTTCTTTCTCTTCTTTGTCTTGACTAGCTTGGCAATCTCACAAGAATTTCATTATTAGTTACTATAAAACACCTCTTCCAGAAAATTCAGACATCTTCTGCAAAATTCTATGATTGAACCCTAGCTCCTACCTAGTCTATTGTTTTATGTTTTGTTTATGGGGGGTTCTTTTTATTTTATAGATATTTCTCTGCATTAAGTACCTCTCAAATTTTTGTGACTAGGTAGTTTTTCCTGATTTTTTGGTGAGAAATGTTTTCAAACACTTTCTGGAAACCTAAGTAGACTGTATTGACAGGACTACTGTAGGTCCCAAAGTGAATTCTAACAGTGAGCAATTGCTAAATAAGCCACACTGAGTCTTTCCCAAGATATCATATGTACTTATCTGACCAGTAACTATTCCTTGTTATAGTTTCTATCAATTTGGTGAATGCAGACATAGTGGTTAGTAGTTCCCTGGATACTCTCAAGAAATCATTTTATAGTTTGGCATTACATTAATCTTTTTCCAACTCGTTGGTACCAAGGAAGTGTTTGGCAAGAGGTAACACCGTAAAAACAGTGCAATTTAACTAGTTCACTCTTAATGGTCCTCTAGACCTCTAGGCAAATGCCACTGCATTCAGATATTTTTAACCTATATTTACTATTTATATTTTCAGTTTGTTCTGCTGCTTCTTCTACTGAGTTACATTCGCTAATTAACTCCCACCATATGGGAATCTGCCCAGTTTATTTTGCATTTGCATTGTTCCGGCAACAAATCCTTTTTGTGCATGTATGCTGTGCCTCATCTTATACTGTGATCATCCACTGGCCTTATGTACTACCTGACAGACACCCCACACTTCATGAGTTGAGAAAAGTCTTTGGAAGTTCTTCCTCTATCTTGTTTGCTCCGCCTTACAGGGTTTTTTTGCATTTATCTTAATAGATTCTACATTTTTTTTTTGTATTTTTGAGATTTGAATAGGGATTCAATTTTATGAAGAACATTTGTATATTTGATAATTTCTCTAATCTCAGTATTTAACAATTTCACTTTTCAAACTTGGTCTTCCTACAATGCTTTAATGCATTTTTTTTTAGCTTCCAATACAGTGGCTTGAAACAATATCCAATGTCATATTTTAAGATGACTTTTTTAGCCATCTCTACCAGTTTCTTGTTAACAAGCATCATCATTTTTTTAAAACTTCCATTTGTGAAATTAAGTACTTCTGTATTGGTTCTTCTGACTTCTGTTATTTCTGACAGGACATTGAATTTAAGCACGTGGTTACAGAATGTACTTTGGTAATAACATTGTGTCAATAAACTGCCCCTCTATTGATTCTCCAATTAGCTTCCTCAGTGGAAAGTCATTTACAGTGTCTAAAAGTTTAGCTTGACTTGACAGCTATTACCCAATTGACATGGAGGCCACAATCATGAGAAGCTGAAATAATACATTTCTCTTGTGTTTCTTGGCAAGTGTCTCTTACCTATCCTGGTATGACACATTCATTGATCAAGCGCTTATAGTCCTATTACTTATACTGAATTTAGGCCTAGAAATTCAATAGGGGTTCTTAATTACTCCCTGACATAGTTAATTTGTTTATCTGGTATAACCTTGCATTACATTTACTACATAGCACTATTTCTCCACGTGCATGATCACCCTTTCATACATTACCCTGTTATTATCCCAGTACTCATTTTCCTTCCAGAAAATTCCCAGTATGCTTTTTACTGCAATAGGCTAAATTAAAGCTAGGCATCCTATAAAATTCGGATATCATGAAGTATACAGCCTCCCCCCTAAAACTCTTAGCATTTAAACAATACAGTATAGGCAAATTCAATACCTCAGATGTTGGAAGATTCCAGAAATAAACTTGTCTAAATGAACTCTCCCTGACATCCTTGTATGCATAGGGCATATCCTCTATTTACATTCAAGTGCTGTATTTCTACAGGAAATACTGTATTTCTTCTGTTCGAAGTAGGGTATGGATAATACTCAATTGATCCTTATTCCTCTCTTGTTTCCACATTCACCACCCAGACTGTAATCCCACAGCGTATTTACTGGACGCAATCCAAACTCTGCACTGAATACAGAATTTTTACTTTCCTCATGGGCCTTCAATAGTTCTCTTATTCTATCATCTTAGTGTGCTCCTCTTTTAAACAGACATAATTATTCTATCTTCATAACTCTCCTGTAAAACAAGGTTGTTCCATATTATACACAGAGCAGAGAGGGGAAGCAATTCAAGATAAAATTATCTATGAGTCAATGAATTTACCTGGTTAATAAGAAAACAGTATCTTAGAACCCACTCTATATCTCTATGAAATTTCTAATTATATGATTAACACTATAACTACTCTTCAAGTAAGATATCATGTATATCAAGTGAGGGAGCCAGAAAAGAACAAGCACCAAAGATTAAATTTTTGTGACTTGCTGCATATACAGCAAATTTTGGCTCTCTACAGCAACCTTTCCTAGTCTACTTTGATTCCTCTTCAATTTTCCATGTGCCTTGCGTCAAATAAGAAACAATTTGTGTAATTTTGCTTCATTCCTATAGCACAGGTTGTAATGTATAAAGTCACGAAACAAAAAACAAGCAAACAAACAAAAAATAAACCAAAACCACAACAAAAGAACAAATCAAAAGACACCTAATTATATAATCAGATTAATGCAACAAGCTTGTGAAATAACTGTAAACAAGCACACTTTGTGTGGACTCTGCAGAAGAGTATGAGACATCTTCACAAGATGTTTCCACATAGCAGAAAAGTGTGTTAGGGACAACAGGCTGAGTGTGAACACAGTTCGCAGGGATCTCAAAGAAATATAATAGAGAAATTTTCTTCCAGGTAAACAAGGAGAAGTTTTTTCAGCCCTTTAAATCTACCCATCTGCCTGCCTGGATATAGTGTCTGCCTTTTCAGAATTTTGGATAAGCTCCAACAAAAAGTACTTAAACTGGGAAAAAATTCTCTCATTTGGGATCTCAGTGATTAGCAAAATAATGTGTAGCAGCACTGAAGACAAGCTGTAGATAAGCTAGAGAAGATGCAGGATGATAAGCCACAGGTACATAAAAGGCTGCTAACAAAGAAGATGGGAATAGTCTGTTTTCCATGTTCATTAATGGATTCCACTTGCAGCAAGAACAATGCATATTAAACATAATGGAAACTTTCAAACAGGGAAAAGAGTAACAGAATGTGACAAATTGCCTGGCGAGGATGTGGAAAGTCTGTAATTAGAACAGGCAAGACAGATATTTGCTTGGAACGATACAGATAAAATTACTTGGGGCAAGAATATTACCTCTTGAGGCCCATTCTAGTCCTAGTTTTCTACTTCTCTTTATACCCTGTAACATCATTTAAAAATTAAAATTATTTCCCTAAAATTTTCTCTGTATGGAATGTATATTTAAAAGAATTCACCTCTCCCAGTAGCCAGTATAAAATTGCTGTGACTATTCAAGAGAAAAGGAAAAAAGGACATCTCATGTTTCCTTTACTAGTTTACTAGTCCTTTACTAGTTTAAATCACCCGAAATGCTGAGAACCTAGGAAATACTTTTATGGGTAAAGAACAAATGAAAAAGCACCCTGTGCACACAGAAGTTGGGTGGTTGCCTATATATAAAATGATGACATGCTAAGTCAAAGTTCTGTGACACAAGAGCATCAATCTATAAGTTGATTACCTGATTCAAATCCATCTCATTTGCCTTTAGTTGTAGGAAAAAAGAAAGGGGGGGGGGGGGGGGAGCAGAGGGGAATCGTAGGTAATACTATCAATTTTTCACTCAGATAAATATATTCCAATATGACAATTATAAATTCTTATCACTGTTATAGCCACCTGAGCCCTTTTTTTCCTCTAACAAGTATCTGCCTAGTTCTAATTTATCTTTTCTAAACAAAGGCAATTAAACTAGTGTTGAAGAAAAGATGTTGGCATTCCAGTATCCCAGTCCCCTCAGGTTTTATTTCAATGAAGTGCCACTGTCACCTTCACAGATCTAAGACCAAGAAGGTTCAAATGTATCCTGACCTCTGATTCGCAAGGTCTCTTCTGATCTGAATTCACTACCTACACTACCCTCAAGTGTAGTTGAGCTCTCAAGTGTAGTTGAGCTCAAGCCCAGGATTGACTGAGACCACTCCTGAAGCTGCAGCTCTAGTAGTTCACAGGCAAATTAGGCCCAGGAACTGGGGCAGAGGACAGACAGCTTGTTTCTCCAGTATTTTTCCCAAATATATGGGAAGAGGATGAGAGCACAGCAAAGGAACCTTCGTGACAAAAAGACAAAAGGGAGGCAAGAAAGACCTCAGGAGGGGTATGAGCAAATAAGGGGGAAATGGGAGGAGGGGGAAATGAGTGACACTCATAGGTAAGTAAGAAAAGTGACTAAAGAAGGAAACTGGCAGCAGGAAGTTGAAGGGAAATGGTAAAGATGCTTGGGAAAGACATCCAGAATAGCCCTGCAAAGTAACTGGGGCTTCAACTGAAGCAGAATTAGCAGGAATGAAATAACACTTGGGATGGGGACTGGGACATGGAATATGAATGTTAGGATATAAGACAATGTAGAAAATTTGGACAGTAGGACTCTGTATTTGCTTTGCGCAAAATCTGAGGAGAAGGAGGTAGGGGAAAGAAATGGAATTATATCAAGGAAAATAACTAAATTCTGAAATAAACTTAGGATGGTCAAAAAGCTGGGGTGGTGGTATAATTGGACAATGGAATACAAAGTTGACAATAATGTTTAGATTTGGATCCAGAGAACAGGGAAAAGGGAACAAGAAAAGGAGGGGGAAAAAATAAGAAAAAGACTGATTCATACAATGGCATGAGGGAGAGAGAAGCTTGCTGGCAAGAAGCTCAAGCAGTAAAAAAACAAGGTCTTAGCAAGTAAAGAGAAAGAGCCTAGAACACGAGAAGGAACATAGTGGAATCAGACATGGGATAATTTGGAGTAAATGAAGTATATTGTACACCAGAGCCTGCACTGCAACCAAAGAATCCCCAGTCTTGCCAACACTCTGCTGTCAGCAACCACCTATGAATCCCACCTGAGAAAAAAGCATAGTGCACTTTCACAGATAGTCAACAATTGCACGCTCTCATTTTCTGCTTGCCTGCCTGGAGACCCTTGGGTCTGACTTGCAGAAAAGTGCTAAGCATTCACAGCAGTGAGTGAAGGCAATGGAAATCACTGTTGTGAGAATAAATTCATTACTATTTGGGATGCACTCAGATACTACAGCAGTGAGTGCCATGATGAAGCTCATGAGTACCTATGACTTCCTAAAGATTTTAAATGGAGCGCAAAATAAGATATAGGGATACACATTGAACATCAAGGTAAATACAAAGTATCAAAGTTACTCACAGAAGGAATCCATTTGGCCTATCTAGTGCACTGTGAGATAGAAGAGATACAGAACAAAAGAAAAAATAATATAAATAAAGACTATTCATATAGGTAACGGAGAATATTTTTTTAGCATAGTGGATGCTTGACTTTTGAAGCTGTATTACAAGATTGGTGTTATTCGTGTGAATGATACCTACAGATTCCACTCACATAGATGAGTAAGTGGTGTGACCTCAGCATACAAGCTATATTTAAAGTGCAGTTCCTGTCTTGCAAACTTGTTAGTATGGATCATACACACTCGAGTCAAAAGGCAGTTTGGTGACAACTTCCACCAACATGACCTCAGTTCCCTCATTAGATCCACTTCAAGAAGGAATACAGAATGCTTTTCTCCAGTTTGCAAATATCCTGAAAAAGGATAGCATTTATTGGCCCATTACAACCTAATATACAGAAATGGAGTAAACAATTATTACAACTTTGTAAAACGATGAAGTGATAGTTTTAACAGTGTTAGAGGGGGGTTATTCTGCTTAATATTACCTCTTTCCACTGTTGTCAGTTTGGCTATCAAGGCCAGCATCATACCCACACTTCATGAGGCTACTCCATGCAGTTTCTTCCATATTAATTTCTAGGCTAGGGCTTAGGACAGTTTAAATTTTTCCTTTCTTTTCTGCTATTTTTTTTTCCTTCTGTATTACAGTCAGGTCACCATACAATTTTTCAAATATTGGTAGAATTACTGTTTCATGACAGTTTACCAGAAAATAAAAACTTACCTGGCTTAAGAACCAAGCCAAAGATTAAAGTCAGCTTAATGTCAGATGGAAGGGACAAATGGTTCTGCCCAAATCCAGAAGGCAGATGTTTAGCATTCCCAAATAGCAGGATGTAGTGAGCTGAGCAACCCAAACATTTAACAGCTTAGGAGAAATCTCCATCTGACTGTTCAAATACAAAGTAAGTTGGAATGTAAGTCAGATGTAAATCCAATTCCTTCACTTTCATAAATTCAACTCTTTGATTTGGCATGGAGACAAAGATGCACAAAATCATTCACTGCTGATTCAACTGAATCATGAACAATTTAGATCCTTATCAGGATCAGCATTTTTTCAAGTTACAGTCAAGGCCTGTTAGTTTCTCACATCATTGGATAATTTTTTATCTGCTTGACAGGACTGCTCTACATCAAAGATTACCGTAAAAGCAGTAAATCATGTGCTGTTCATACAGCACTGGAATTTTTTACTTACACATTGAACTCACCTTAGAAAACGGTCTGAACTCCTGTGATCATCTGAATAAATGCATTTGTCCTTAAAGCTTATGTAGCACTTGCATACAAGCAAAAGCAGGCCTACAACAGCGTCTTCCTGCTACTTCCAAGAGGCAAAATTTCCTTCTACTAGATAAAAGGCTTTAACACTTTAAGGTGTATTATTCCCTAAAAAAGCAGTCATTGCATCCATACTTAATGATTTGGGATTTTTTTCCTTAAAGTACAACAAAGATGAAGGCTCTCATGGAAACGTTCTATGGAGGAATTTTCACTCTGGATGTGTGAGAAAGTTCAAATAAGAAATGAAAGAAACTTCAGCTGAAAGCTTTTTAAAATTCCATGTTTCGTGGTTCTCCCCAACAACATTACTATTCACATTGCAGTAGCACCCAGTGACTCCTTGTTGCCCTGAGTTTTGCAGTTCTGCGATGTTTTCATTCTTCTGTAACAGTTTCTCACACATTCTCTGTAAACATAGCCATGTTTTTCTAACTGTGTTCTATTGTTTGCATTCCTTTCTCCTGGGCGGAGATATTTGATGGATAATTCTTTTGACCAGTGTGATGGAGAGGTGGCAATTTCTCCCTCCAATCCCTGTGGTTTCTAAGAGGATACAAAATAAAGTGGGGGGTCTGGGAGGCTCAGTCCTGCCCAGTTTTGGCCCACAGTTTGGCTCTGTCTCTTCAACGCGTGTCTGAGTCTTTCTTTCGTGTCCAAAGTGTGACAACTCCTGATCAGGACCAGGACCCAAATTAACATCAATTTTACTACAGATCTTTTAAATTTCATTTAATAGAATATACACTAATCTTGGTGTCTATCACAGACATCACCTAGCAATCCATGTCTTAAATGTGCACACAGCTAAACAGAGAGGTCAGTAGCCTTGGGAGCCATGAGTAATACCCTTGCACACACACACCATGAATGTTCTCATTTTTGAGACTTTAGTCCCATTCTCTAAGGTGTTTGGGATTTTCTCCTTGTTTAGATCAGTGATAAGAATGGACAGGATGAAGTGGGGAAAAGGACCATTGTTCTAAAATTATTTAGCAGATTTAAACAGCAATATCGAGTTATCTACATCTGACACGCAGCTTTAACCCATCTGTTCAGAGCTGGAAAGAACAGTCAGAACACAAAATACATTCTCTCATGTTATGACTAGCGAGGTCCCCAAAAAAATTCAAAGTTAAAGCAAGCAATGAAGGAATGAAGCTTGAAAAGAAAAGTTCTATGGTCATTGCTCAAATCATATAAGCAGTGTGACTGAACAGAAATTAAATAAATAAATAAATTTACACTCCTGGTGGAGGAAGGAGGCTCTGATGGAAAAGCAAGATAAAACTTAAAACAAATTAGAATTTGAAAACCAACAAGATTTACCACAATGTGTTTGCTTTCCGGTTTAATCTGCTGTATTAAAGGGATCAGGATTTGGAATTTCACACTTATTTATCACCTGGTTAAACAACATTTAGTAACAGAGCACCAGGGAGCTGCTGTGCCACTGAGCAGAACATAGACTAATTCTACCCTGACCAAGCAGCAGCCATTGCATCTTCATATCATTAGGTTACCCTTAGAGAGAGATCCCAGTCCTGTGGCTATTCTAATTAAGTGTTTTATGAGTGAGTGAAGTGTGGTGCACAGTAATGCAAACATTTCTATGGTAGAACCATAAAGCATTTCAACAGGTATGAAAAAAAACTTTTTTTTTTTTAACATGAAAGCTTACTACAGCTCTGGTGTACAGCTCTTGAAGAAGAAACATCCGGGATTGGCATCTTCAAATCTGCCTTCAGAAAGCCAGGACTGAAGTCAGCTGACAGATCTTAAGGCTTAATTGGAAAGAAAGCCTGTCAGTAGCTTTCAGTCTCATTTTGCTTCTGGGTAACAAACTCAGTTTTAATTTGTTGTGCAAGATGAGCATGAAAAGGTAAGATTCGGTCACCTAGTGAGTCACCACACAAAATAAATGACTAATGGGTCTATCTGCATTTGACAGATTGAGGTTCAAGTCCTACTGCTCCTTCAGGAAAGGCAGATCTGCTTGGAGGAATAGAGGTTCATGGCACATGTTATGCAGGCAGGTTTTAAAAAAAATTTTAAAAGCCAGCCACTTCGTACATGGTGCCATTAGAAAGTTCCTGTTAACTTTGTTTATCAAGAATAAAACATGATTATTTTGTGTGCAGTCATTTGCCTCCACACAACCTCTTGCACTGACAGATACCACCTTCTTCATTCTGATGATGTGGCCCCTGCCTGACCCCTTCATTTTACAGTACAGATTAAATTTCTTCATTATGCTTCCCTTCTTGCCTATACTACTCTGTTCTCCTACTTGCATTTTCCACCACACTAAACCAGTTCTGTTCAGTCTCTGCATCATCTTCTTTATTTTTCATTTCTCTCAAATTTTGACTTCATCAAAATACAGAAGTTTACCACACCTTCTTTAAATCTTCTGAGAAAAATTTGCTTATCATATACATAGACAGCACTTTGGTAAAAACAAAGTAGTTTCCTGAGGTTGTCTACTTAATCTCTTTGCAGTTTCTTTCCAGTACTAAAACATTACACCCAAGTTACTTGCAGAACAGGAAAAAATAAGAGAGAAAAGCAATACACACACAAAAAAATCAACCCCAAAACCCAACACCTCTCATAATCCCCATAACCAAATGGTTTATAAGGCCCATAGCAGTCCAGAGAAGCAGCAATCGCACCACTTTCCACCCCTGATCTTCAGACTGTTCTATATATTCTGTGGAATGGAAATATTTTGTATGCATATACACCAGTCAGTCTTAAAATCCCACAGTTGTTTTCTATTGATCTACACAAAATAAACATCTCAGTTGTGTATTTAAAAACTAGCTAATTTATAATAGTAGCAACTTGAATGTACAGGGTAATTAAGGTCACAGAATGCCTGAGGTTGAGTGATAACCCTCTGCTCAAGCAGGGCCACTCAGAGGCGGCTGCCTAGGACCATGGCCCTAAATTAAGGCACTCCTTACCAGGCAGGCCATCTCTCCTAGCAGAGATGCTTTTTTCCAGCTTTTTAAGGTAGATCCTGCCTCTTCCAAGTAGCCAACAGAAAGTGTCCCCTGGTCATAGAACCCACAAACTAACCATTAATATTTTCCTCTGGAGTGAATGGCAGGACAAAGGCAAGAAAATAACCCAAGCACGGGCCTAGTCAGGTGTTTAGATGGCCAGTTTACTCAGACACCTTCTAGAAAGTTTTAGTTGGATAAAACAAATGAGCAAGGAGGTTAGAAAACTACCAGAAGAGCATGTTCTCTCTTCCTCATACAATTATTAGGGAGCTACATGTAATTGTTGTTTCTTCAGCGTTTAAGCCAGAACCCTCTAGTGCCAGTGTCTACCTCATATCAGCTCTGATTGCAACAACTTTGGTACAGTTTGCTTTAAGCTGGTAGTATTTTCTTTTAAATGTCAACCTCACTGCAGCAGTTGAGGACACTGCTATGACAGGATCACAGAGTTAAACATTTGAAACCAAGAAGAGCCTTTTGTTTTTTTCCGTAAAGAAGCAGAGCAGTGCTGAATAACATTTCCAACAGAAATCATTGCCCAACTGCATCTGCAGCAGCAGCTTGTGGGGAGGAAGAGAACCAGTATGCAGGGAAGAAAATTATAGCTAATAGCTATAAGGAAGAAACAGATTGATGACTTACACTTTTGTTTCACTGCCCACAAAGGCAGCCTGAGACACTAATTTTTTCTTAAACAGCAAGTGTTTTCATTTAATTAGATACTTAGATTTCGACACTGATTACACAAATCTTTATGATTTGATTTTATTTATTTTGCTGGATATTTCAGAGATGTGACCAAAATGCTTATTTTTTTCCTCCAAGTAGAGACAAAGCAGTGAGTTCATAACAGACAGCTTCTTTATTGTTTTTTTTCAGCCCTAGTGCTTTAATTAAACGATATGAAAAATTTCAAAAGATTAGAATTTTATTCTTTTCATAGTTATTCAAGTGTTACTTGAATAACATCTTTATGTCAATGCTTTGTTAGCCAATTGTACTACTTTTCAGTGCAAATACATAGCAGTGACCTTTACTCCAAAAAGCTTATGAAGGATAAAGCTATAGATAACAGTTGGATGTAATTAAAGTACAAAAACAAAACTGGTATCTCAGACTTACACAGTCAATCAGTTCCACAATACATCAAGGTCTGAATTTTTAATTAAAAAAAAAAAAGAAGAAAAATTAAAAAAGGAACTCAGACCTTTCTTGCATATCACAGTTCCAAACAGCTCAGAAATTCATTGGTGGCAAGGAAAACTTCATTCTGCAGCACCAGAATATGCATAGTATATATCAGCAGGAGTATGCCTAAACTAAAAACATGAATTCCCACTTGACAAGTCCACTGAGCTCAGCAGGCACCAGACCTTTAAACAGGTATGAGCACAGATTTGATCTTTCAAGGCCAGTGCCTTTCTTATCATACCTTGTAGAGTAGAGCTAGGTTACTATTTGATAATAAAGTGAAGTCAATATCATACAAAATGCCACTGGGAAGGAGAATTCAGCTCAAGGAGTCAACTTTACAGGCTCCAGGCTCTGCATGTGACAAGGTCTGAAAGGCTCATCAGCCTCAGGGAGCTGTCCAAGTCAAGGGAGATTTGGCCATGACAAATACTAGAAATTCTGTCACTGCAGAGAACTAGATGTCTGTGGTTATGTCATTGGCATCAAATTTAGGAAAAGGTGTTTCAGCTTGCCGGGCATAAGCAATTGTTCTCCAAGATCCTACTGTACTGGTTTTTAGTTTTGCTCAGACATCTAGTCAACTTTGGTCAAGTAGGACAAAATATCCCAATGAATACTTCAGTACTACCTATTGACAGACTCTGGAGGGACTGTCACACTAATAAACAATGAAGAAAATATGCTACCCCACTATCTGAAGTTCCTGTTCTTGTTCCTTCAATCTTTCTACAAAAAGAAAGTCATCATGAATGGAAGGTTAAAGTCACCCACCATTCCCCATGCTGGTATTTCATTTGAACTCCAGCAGATGTACTAAAAGGCAGGTTATTGACACAGACTGAAATATAAGCATCCTTGTTTTTTTCAGAAAGAGATGCATTAAACTTACAGACTCATTGAAGCTTAAAGAATTGCTTAAAATCAGATACTCCATCCAACACAGGATCAAATTAAAAATCCATCAAATGAAAACAAACAAAAAAAACCCAACAGTATTTACTTCCCAACTTTTTATTTTCAAATGGTTTAGAAACTAAAATAATAAAATCAGATTTAAAAAATAAATTAAAAATCACATCTGGATAGTCACACAACCTCTACTTCCTAAATTCCTTCTTCCTCACTATTTTATTCATTTGTCACAGTGGCTTGTAAAGTACTGCACTCTTCTTGACCTGCCTGCAGGAGAACATCGATTTGAAGGTACAGTTTCCATGACTTGACGATGGAGGACATGCCCCTTCCAGTCACAGCATCCTGAGCTTCTGTCAAAATAATCTCTTTCTTTATTATTTGATGCTGACATTCTGGAAAACATTACTTGAGACAAAAAAAGGCAAACGCATACACACACACACAGGAACACATGCTTGGGAGATGGATTCGGGAGGGTGTACATATCAAAGAGCACAATAACCTTCCACAGCAGTAGAGTTTGGGGCACAGCACCACTATAGGACCATTTAAGTTTCATTTGAGGAGCAGCATTGATGTATGGTTTAAAATTACTTTTTAGAGTCTTAATGGATAAAATAAGTTGTTGGGAAAACAAGATCTCTCAAAGTGCAAGTGTCCAGTACCCCACATGTGAATGCCTCTGTTCACACCAATGTTTCTTCAGAGCACACTGCAGCACAGCCTGTCTTTCACCTTTGACAATCCATACACAGTGGGAAGAAGCAATGCCCACATTGGCGGTGCTTAAGTGATATTGACACCTACTGATTATAAAAGGTCACAAGGTGTTCTGGAGTTAAACACATGCTTACATTTTCTCTGTAAGATTAGAAGACAGTATTTTGATATAATCTTTCCTACTTACTTAACCTTTTTTACCAGTAACTCAGGTGATACTAGCAACTAATCTCTGTTTGGATTTTGGGGTTTTTTTTTTTGCAGAAAGAAACTTGGACCTGTAACTCCTCTCCCTTCTTACTGTAATGTTTCTGGGACTGCCTACAAAGCTGACTAATCCAGTCCCCCAGAATCTCAGTATCTGTCCAGATCTAACTGCCTGCGTCCAGCTGCCATCTCATCATGTATTCAGACTGTAGAGGCATTGGAATTTCAAGTTATCTTTGTTCTTTATCAGTTTAGTAACAACAGTATACCCCTGGTAAAGATCAGAGGTGTCCAATTGCTTCAGTATTGCAAATTCCAGTATCTGCAACTGTTCATTGGTTTAGTATCATTATGTAGAGTTAGTCTAGATTTCTAACGCCGCAAGAGTAAATCATCAGATATACTCTAAATAAACACAATAGTTAAAACCTGTTGTCTGGGCTACTCCTAGTGCACTATAAAATGGCTCTGTGATTCAGAAAAACATTTCATTCACAGATTAACTTCTAGCCAGATTTACCTCAAACAAGCAAGCAGAAATGGACTTTTCAAAATAAGATTTAAAAATTCTCACATTTCCACTAAAAAATGTAATTAACTCACAGAGACTTTAACAAAGACGACAGATGACTGCTTCTGAGTTCTACTTTATAGAATTCGAGTATGTTATTCTTATTTGCAATATGCAACTAAGAATGGTAAAGCTACCAGTAACAAAATTATCCAAACAGAATTTAGAATCGAATTTGAAAATCTCTGTCTTCCAGTTCTATTCCCACTCTACGTTATAACTGAAGGAAGGTTTAATGACTAATTTCAGTCAGAGTCAGATTAAACCCTTGAAACAATCTAAGAGTCCATGGGGGGAATATATCTGTCTGGGTTACAAACCAGAACAAGCCCAACTTCATATTTGACAACACCATAAATGCTACTGTAAATCCATTGCTCAGACTAAGTCCAAGACAAGGGTGAGGCCTCTCATTTCCTAGAGTACTTCCTTATTACCTCTCCTATGAGGACAGCCTGAGACAATTGGGGCTGTTCAGCCTGGAGAAAGAGAAGGCTCTGGGGAGACAGGACCTTCCAATACTTTCCAGGGGGCTTACAGGAAGGCTGGAGAGGGACTCTTTGAAAAGACATGCAGTGACAGGACAAGGAGTAATGACTTCAAGCTCAAAGATGAAAATTTAGACTGGATGTTCGGAAGAACTTCACTGTGAGGGTGGAACAGGTTACAGAGAAGTTATAGATGTCCCATCCTGGGAAGTGCTCAAGGCCAGGCTGGATGAGGCCCTGAGAAACCTGCTCTAGTGAAAGGTGCCCTGGCCCATGGCAAGGGGGATGGGAATTGGTTGATCTTTAAGGGCTCTTACAACCCAAACCATTCTACGGTTCTATGATTTGAGTCAGAAAGAGACCAAATACGAGGGCTCTGAATGTCTGAGAGCAGACCTGAACATCCTGCCTGTCCATAAGCCAGGATTTGGCTGCTGGAAGCCTCTCCTGCACAGCCTTGTTCCTCCTCTTGTGAACCAGGTTTCAAACTGTGCTGACATTTAACACGACCAATTTCCATGTTGTCAGACTGAGTCTGGGTCCCATGGAAGTCTACTCATCTCTGTTTTAATTTCCACTCTCTGCATGCAAGCATCATGATTTCAGAATAAACTCTTCATCTGAGTGTGGGCACAGTGGTAGTGTACATGATAGAAATCAAATTCAAGCTCATTCCACATCTGTCAAAAGCAATGTCTGTTGAAAGCAAAACAAAACATGAGGAGATACTACTAAGTGTAGCTGAAAATTCTCAACTGTTCTAAGTTTCAGTGGCTGCAGCTTGCACAAATTAGTTCAAAGTACTTCCCTGAATATCCATTCATAATTATCTGCTGCTGCAGGAGAAGGCTACTACATAGACCAGTCAAACAGAAGAACTTGCTCAGATAGGCATAAGGCACAATGTTGATGCTCTCTGAATTCAGAAGCCAAGGAGCTTTCTGGAGATGATGTTATAAAGTGTGAGCATACAGAAATGCTAATATTTGCTCTCAGTAATTTGCTGGGTATTTCAAAGAACATAGAGTCTCTCATAACAAAACACTTAAAAGTATTTAAGAATACTTAAAAAATATATTAGAAGAAAAATCATAGCAACAGCTAAGATTACACTAGCATATTAAAGGCAGTTACACTTTCAGAGGTCCCTGGAAACGTCAATAGACATTACCTCAATTTTCAGTAAAGAGGTAAGATCTTATAGGACAAAAGGTCTGTTGATTAAGATTATTACTGAAGAAGGGCTTGGTAACTAATGAACACAGTACACTTACTTTTCTCTTCTAATCCATAAAACTCTATCAATGTATAGGAGAGTTTGTTTAAGCTAGACCACATTTCTTTCTTATTACAGAGGCCATAAAGTTTCTCTTCTAAATCTATAATTTATACTCTTAATTCTTTTTAGTTTATTTCTTTTTCATTTATGATTTGTATTCTTATATTTTTATAAGAGAAAATGACATCTTATGCTTTCTTAAATTATTTAGTCTGTGTTGCAAATATAAACTTCTGCAAATATGAGATATGAGGTTTAAATCAGTAGTGACTCATTAGTTTTTTAGATAGTTGTGACTCAAAAAAAAGTCAAAAACCCCAACCTATCTCATTCAGCTTCATCATAAGAAGACCACCTGAAACATATACTTGGGTAATAAGTCAGGACCACTTCCTCCAGAAACGAAACCCTAGGAGAACCAGGCTGCTGAGGCCTTGTGACATACCCCCCCCATATCATGTTTTCTGCTCAGGTTGACTTGTGCAGGCCCATCTCTGAAGCCATGTGAATAGCCAAGGAAAGCCTCACTCATAGCTGCTGATGGTTTGAGGAGCCAGATTTAGTGCTAACATGTGTGCCATTCACAGTAAAAAAATGATGGAAATAAAGCTCAGAAAAATTATACAGGGTTATAAAGATCTGGCGGCATTAGGTAACACAATTCTCAAGGTAGCAGACTCCCTGGTTTCAATTCAGACCAATAAGCTCAACTGTCTCCTCCTTTAAGTTCACAAGAACATGTCTAGGTTGCAACCTATCCTCAAGTTCTGCCCACAATCACTATTCTGAATATATTCCCCCAAATGGTTGGAAAAGATTCTTCTCTCATGAGATCATTTATTTTATTAAAGAAATTTTAGTGGTTAAGCAGCAAATACTTATTCTATTAATGCAATAAACTGTAACCTCCTCAGCTGTAGGATTATAAATTACCCAGTCCCTCATCTCATTAAGAAATTACCCTGTAAAAGTGTTAATGAAACAAAGGAGAGATACCAGTTCTCTGATATATGCTACAAAAGCCCAGCAGTTAAAGTTTACCCAGAAGGGGGTCAAATCCAAACAGGGCAGACTGATTTCATCTGTGCAGGGCTCACTTAACTCAGCAATTGTAAGAGAGGAAGCAGAAAGAAGTTTGTTTTCATTATAGTATGAATCAACAAACAAGAAACAAAGGGCGAATGGAAGTTAAGGTTTCTGTTAATTTGTGCATCTTTGAAACTCAAATATAAAGGTAAAAGGTGCAGTATCTGAAAGGAGGGAATTTTGGCATAGGGAAGACAGCCACAGAAACAAATTAGATGAAAAATAACAAAGTAGTATACCTATAAGGTTTATAAGAGAAATGGTTTGTTAAGATGAAACTAGAGAACAAGCTTAGTTCTTAGAAACATTTTTACTAAAGACATCTTTATCCATTTTATTGTCCACTGACATGCAAGTCACTTCTAATTAAAGCAAGATTTAGAGCTCTAAAACAAATCAGGATGAGATGTTTTTAAGCAGGTGCTGTAGAAAGCATAAGATTCTGACTCTCATTAAGTGGAACTGATACAATTTCTGCACAAGCCCATATGGCTCCCAATTTTGAAGTTCAAATATAGACTATTTTTTCCTATTCAAGAGGAACAATAAAACTGCACATTTACCTGAGTGCTTCTTAATATTCCTAGAACTATTGGTACTAATACTAGAAATATCTGCAACTGTGTGCTTGCCCCAAGAGTCTCTCACCAAATTGGAGGACAAAACATGACCTACTAAAACATCATTACCTGGTCTTTTGCAAACTGCCCTATAGCCAAGTCCTGGGGCACTGCTGCCAGGCTTGGGAGACCACTTAAAATGGATTTATTGTGGGTCATTTAATACTACAAGAAAATCCTACCAAACCAGGAGATGCTGGTGAAGGGACTGTCACACACCAACAGAGCTGAATATATGAATCAATATGCATTAGTATGGTTTGATATAAATCAATATGTCATGCAGGAAAGTTATGTGCTTTATACTTCCTAAGCTATAAAAAGTCTTATTTTAAACAGCATCAAATAAATTTTATAATAGTATTTGATTTCCTTAGCTATCAATTGATTACACATAATTAGCCCTCCACCAACTCTTTGTTCACACAGAGAATTCAAAGTAGCAGCTTACTCTGATGTTCCAGTGGGGACATCAGAATCCTTTATAAAGAGATAGGATGCTTAGCAAAATATTTCAGCTTTAATCACACTTGTTTTAAGTTGTCACACAGAGAAATACAAGCAATACAATAAAACAACAATGCAAACTTGTGCAAATGTGACATTGCATTTGTCCCTGGCTTTGAATCCTGTGAAAGCTGGAGCCTGCACCTCTGGCCTTGAATGCTGCCCGAACTCAGCAACCCTGAAAGATCCTCTCCTTGACAGGACAAGCCCAAACACAGAATCCTGTAGGAAACTGCCACTCATTAGACAAAGAACACCAGCTCATGGTATGACCTGCACTGCCTGCTGAGAACCCAGCTACAAATACGAGCTTGCTTTGCCAACCCTTCAGGCTGGGAAGAGGCTGCCGACGGCTGTGCCAGAGGGGCTCCCATTACCCAAACAGGCAGTGTCACCTCCTGTTGCTGGAAACACCTACTTCTTTCTGCAGCACTGAGAGGCCAGCAATCAGGACCAGAGACTCAAGAATTTGTTCCTCCTCGGTGTGAAACAGTTCTTACTTGCTGATTACAGATTATTGTTAATCCCAAGGGAACATGGGTGTGAGATGTGGTCCTTTCACTGTGGTACTCATGAACCCAAGTCACAAATCATTATAGGTGGTGTAACAGCAATTTAGTCAGAGCCTTGCAGTTCTTACACAAAACAGCACTGATGAGATCTAGCATGCTTTTTAAGTGGTGTTGTACAGTTTGGGCAGTTTCAAGGCTCTGAGAGATAGTTTCACCCACAGCGTGGGATCATGCTCTGGAAAGTGGTCATATTTGTGGGGTAAGCTACCATGGTGACAATAGCAAATGTTACCATCACTGTTCCAGTGAGGCTTCATTTACACTAGCCGCTTACTGAAATTCACAGGCTGTGGTTTATCACTTCAGACATGCAAGAAGTTCTTAAACCTTGACCAGCCAAATTCCAGAAAAGCAATTTAAAGTTGTGCGTCTTGTTCCATACCATTTTGCCACACCTAACGCTTACCTTTGCCAAAAATTTTAGCTTTTTGGGATTATTTAGTTTTCACTTTACATCAGCAAATGTGGCACAAAACGATAAACAGCTGCATTCTACTTTTCCTCCTCTCAGATGGGGTGTATTTCCCACCCAGAAACAAACAGCACTGTACAGAAACAAAGCAAAACACAGCCTTGCTGACTGAAAAAAATCAATGGCATTCATATTCTTTATGCTTTTTATACATAGTAAATTTAATTTCCTTTTTAATTCAGCAGAATCTGTTTGCTTTCTTCTCAACCAGTTCATCAAGCCATGACATTTGAAACGCACCTCAAACTAGAGTCTGCAGTTTAAAGACAAAAGTAACATGATGCATATAAAGCACTTTTTGTAATCTAAATTTATCCATAATTATAGAAAAGGTATTTAATTTGGTTTTGTGTTTAAATTTGTAACCACATTAAATTCAATTTTCATGTCAGCACATTGAAAATCTTTGAAGTTCTCTGAGAAGTGTTCTGCATAGGTATGCAGGCCCCAGTCACTTCCAAAATCAATAGACCTGAACGTTAAGTTGAGAGACAAGAGAGATCATATTTCTTAAACTGATAAAAATTAAACAGAAAGGGACTATTCAAGAAGAGACCATCCACAGCCTTTTTGAGACCCTCTGATAAAATCTACTGTATAAAAACAAATACAGAATGATCTGTACATTTCCTATGCTGTAATGACTTTTGTTTGTCTAACTACATTAGTGGTAGGAGATCTTTCTAAAGAACATCAGTAATGCTGTTAGGCGAAGATGAGGAAGTGGAACAAGGATTTTTTGTTTTCCCCAGGATGGGGGTATATTATTTTTTATTCCAAGACTGGTATATGTAAAATATATACTTGCAGCTAAAATTTTAGCACAACAGAAACAAAAACCTTTAAACTTTTGAAAACTGAAAATATACATTCTCTATTTAATCAACCCAAATTACTTGTATGTGAATAATAAATGAAAATTTCTTACAGTTCTATGATACTGGAACCACAGGAAAAAATCTTATATACAGATAGTTTTCTGTAAGTACTCTGAAAGACACAGTTTGATTAATCTTTTCCAAGGCCAGAAGCCATCACAAAGAATCAGCCCCAACCTCCTCACTTAGTTCCTAGGCCATTCGATCAACACCAGCTCAGTCAATAAGACACCAGTGGAAAAGGACTAACTTAACCAAGAATGTTTGTCACTGCCAAGTAATTTAAGCTAAAACCTTTTCTGTGTGGCTCTCTTGGATTTCTTGGGTTAGTAAATATACTAGATTAGTGATGTTATTGCTATTTTGTTAACAATAAAGTTAATATTATTATTTATATTTCAATTTATTTCTTATCACTTAAATTTATCAGAGCTTCTTCACTTCTGTCTCTGATAGACTGAGGCACTCAGCTAGCCGGTCATCCAAACTGAATTAATGCATATTGCTTCCCTACTCACCAGTGATCCCCCCACAACTTCCTGCATACAAGTCAACAGTTAACAGCTGCAACTGGAAATAAGATCCTAGGGAACACCAATTTGTCAGATACTCGGAGGCTAATGGGATACTGAACTCTGATGAGCAGCCAGGATAGGTGTCTTCATCATAAAGCACTGTAACTGTTTGGTGAGTAATCTGGTAATGATTCACTGAGTTTGTACGTATACATAGAAAGAGAGTTTGTAATTTGGCACCTGCTGTGTACACTGAAGCCATTTCTTTATAGAAGCATTCATGAAATATGCATGAAGAGTTTAACTTGATTTTCAAAAAGTTCAAATTTCACTGATTTTCTAGCAAGTTACCTCAAAGCTGTTGTCCTCAAAGGAACTAACTGAGCCAAGAAATGATTCCGAAGAAACATAAACTTTCTTTAGCTTAAGAATACATTGAGATATCTTGCTCCTTCTGTCTGTAGCTACAATTTACTGCAAGAGCAACAATTCTCCTTGGAAAACATCACAAGAAAATGAAAAGGTAGCAGTGCCCTGGCACCTGTGATTAAAAAGAATGTGATATTTTACACACAGCTGTACATAGGAGGGAGAGAATAACCAGAGCCCTTACAGCTTTTCTTTGTTCCTGCTTCAGAAAAGTCTTTTGAAGGCCATTACTTTCTAGACAGTAAAAAAAGTTTTCCTACTAGAAAACAAAAAGCACAAATTACTTAGGGCAGAACTTTTGCAAACCAGCAGCTGGAAGTCAAGAGGCCATGGAGTCTGAATTAGATGCTGTGAAAGCCTGTTTTGCTCACATTGCACTGCAAGCAGACCAGAAGCTATCACAAGCAGCAAACAGTGCTGCAAACAAGTACCAGAATGCAATTATATTCATATTTCGACAATACACAATGAATAAATGTATTACTTGTACTCATCATTCATTTCCCACACCAATCTCACGTATGGTATAACATACAAATCAAGAAAACAATTCTGCAAATTGTAGTTGTCTTTCTGTTTTTCATATCCTTAAATTCTTTTGCCTTCCACAGACATCATATAGCTGCATAGTGGTATGAGGAAGTCGGAAAACTGAGTAGTTCTCTGCGGCATTTTAAGAGCTGTTTCAAAGAACAACAGATCACACAAAAACGAATGTCCTATTGAAGACAAGAGTCTGCATCATAATCGGAAGCCTTCAATTCCTTAAGTGTTTTTCAATTGCTACAGATGTACATGTTGATGGAAATACAGCACCTAATGAGTTTCCAGCTACTTTGACTGGCCCATCAGCCCTGTTAATAGAACTGTGTTTCTTTCTCTTTTTCACATAGCTAATGTGTTAATGGCTAAAATTTATGTTCCCCCAGCACAACTCTTGCCAGCTAACCTAACAACTCACAGTATAACCCCAGACGGGTTTAAAATGCTAAAATATATAGGCTAGGACACTCATTTGCTTCCTCTTGAGAGTTCAGGCAATGTAGTTCTCCTACCTTTTTCATAGCAAAAAACAACATCTTTTCCCATTCCAAGCAAGGTCAATGGGCAAAGTTGACACAGTGGCTTTGAGAACTGTTGTGGTTCAGAAACCAAATTACTTGTTCCCTACAGAACTGGATATTGCTTAGGTCTAGTTCAAGAATATCAGCAAAACATTACTGAAGACAGCAGGGCACACAAAACCAACAATATTGACATAGAGGAGGCCAAGTTCCTACTGACATTACCACCAGCCTGCTAACATTACATATGTGCATTGCTCCCTTCTCTAAAAATAAACACTAAACAGAGTTTATAGCTGACTGTCCCTTTTAATAGGCAGCTATGGATTTAAAGAACAATCAATGCATTATATTTCTTCCCTCTTGTCTTAATTATTGTTCTACATAGTTACAAATGATGAATAAGGAAGAGGAAAATTAGAAGGCAAATTAATTCCTTAATCTATTCAGAAAACACTGTAGGATTATACAAACAAATACAGAATTACTCATAGAAGAAGTGCTATATAAGCATACTGGAACAGAAGGAAAAATAACTGGCATGCTGGAAAAATAAACTTTAGTAACCGAAAGGAATTGTTCATCTTCTACAATAACAAAAGCCTTAACATTACCAATTTAGATAGCAGATATCTATATAGTCAATGTACTCAACTGTCAGTCTGGGTTGAGGCATCATTAGTAAAAACCACAGCATTAAATAAAATAAACCAAAATCTTATAAGGAAGGTTTTATTAAGCTATAAAAACATCCAGTGTCCACCAATGTAATTTCTTTGTCTTGAATAAAAATAGTAAGTTGTGGGATTTTGAATCCTGTGAAGGCTTGAGCATGCACCTCTGGCCTTGCATCCTGCCCAAATCATGGTTCTGTAACCATGAAATTCTTCAAATACTTATTTTCTATCAGTTGTTGAAATAGAAGCCTTAGTCCATTTTCAGGAATGATGCAAGTAAATTGCCTCTCTCAATATTGCTGGGGGAACAAAATAGTAAAAGTATGTAGTTGCATGTGACTGTGTAAGTAACTATGTGTATGAGCAGCCTAGGAAGAATTCCCACTGCCACACTAAAACATTTTATATATATGCTGTCATCACCTTGTCAAGATCTGGCAATACCACCTTAGTTACATATTACAGATCTTATCATTCAGAGGGAACAGAACATTCCGAGTGTGCCTCAAAGTGACATGGAAAAGCTCAATGCATGGACTTTTGTTTGTTTATTTTGAAGATCCAGATTCTGCTTATCTGTTCAGGATGCCCCAGCTTTTCAATGTTCCCTTATAAATCCCAATAATTACAAAATAGTAATCTGAAGGTAGCAACAGAGCCAGAACTGCTCACTGTTGTTCACACAATGAGACAAGATGAATGACTTGCCCAATGCCAATCCAGAATTAGTGGTAACGTCAAAAAAAGAATAAAAAAGGGGAGTCTTCTGAGTACAAGTCAAGTGCTTTAACCATGGCATTATTCTTACATCTAAAGTGCACTACTAATCTGACCTTGCTTGCTCAGAAAATATTCCTAAAGCTGAAGATATACAGTGAGTGCTAACATTTATTCCTGTTAATATTTTAAATAGGATTTGACTAATCCAGCTAGCATAATAAACAATACAAATCTTCCTAAAATACAAATTCATGCTTAACATTTACGACTTACAATTGTTGAGTAACTTTAAAAAAATCCTGCTTTTACACAGCTTGGCCCAAAATTCAATACCATAAAAATATTCATTATTTTAAAAAGTCTTCGAGATGAAGACTCTGAATGACTTTAAAATAAGCTGTGAAATGCATGAATTTTCAGAGCTTATTCAAACTTAATCCCTTTAAATATTTGAAGTATACAATGTTGCAAACCTGCCAACTTCAGTGTAAAAATAAATACATATATGATATGCTTTATACTTGTACCCCTCAGTACCCTGTAAAAGGCAAGTACAAATCCAACAGGGAAAGAAAATTAAGGGGAGTTTACTGCTCTTAAGAAACACAACTGGAGATGCTGACACATACACACTAGGACAGCTAGACAAGGAGGATGATTCCCAAATTATAGAAGCTCCACACAAAAAAGCAGGGCAGTAGGACATCCTTCAGAACATAGCACTGAATACTATCTGAATCACAGGAAAGGTGAAGCTGACTGAGTGATGGTACATAAGTAAGGCTATGTAGAGGAAACACTTATTTTAGATGCTGACTGCTCAGTGGAACAATGAAAAATATGTTTCTTCTCTGCTCAGGACACTTGGCTCACCTCTTTTTTTTTTTTTTTTTGATACTTATGTCAACTTTGAGCTGTAGACATGTTGGGGATTTTTTGTCAAAAAAAAAAAAGAAAAATGAACATAAGTAATGACATTAAAAATGGGTTCTACCTGTTTTTGAAAACCAAGCGATCATCATGATTGTTTTACCTGTTATACACATTCTGCAGGCTGCA
>VZRZ01004061.1:2396399-2415010 GCA_013398175.1 Climacteris rufus | reverse complement strand
ATTTTGAGTTGTAGACAGTTTGGGGATTTTTTGTCAAAAAAAAAAAAGAAAAATGAACATAAGTAATGACATTAAAAATGGGTTCTACCTGTTTTTGAAAACCAAGCGATCATCATGATTGTTTTACCTGTTATACACATTCTGCAGGCTGCACATCAATTTAGTGGTGCCCCCCTTTCAAAAACACACAATGTTTGTAGCAAGCTATTCTGTCAACTATTCCAGCGTCTTCAATTAATATGTCCAATGGGAAGGTTGTTCTCAAAGATAGCTTTGTTTTACAAAATCTTGGTAAGAAGATAAAAAGGTGAGAAAGGAAAGAAGTCCTTGCGAAGTCCACCTGAAGTATAGGCATTAGTTCAAAAACAGATATGCACTTCTCTGCCCTAACAGTTGCTTTGCCCTGTAGAATATATGACAATGTTTTAGATAGCCTGCTCTTTGGTGGATTTACAGTGTTGCAGTATTGTATGTCAGAGAAAAAACAACTAAACAAATAATCTTCTCATAATTCAGGACATCATCTACAATTTTCAGGTTTAGGTTTTCAAACTGGATATTCCAGATTCTAATTGAAAGTATTGCAGCAAATGCAAAATAGAGCAATTCCTTCAGATAACATGTTTATCTACAACAGCAGATAAGAATATGTTAAAAAAGAAGCAGTTTCCTATTCATTCAAATGGCATTTACAGTGCCATTAGTCATAAGTCCTAAGTACCTTTACACAAGATAGAGCTTGACTTCTTTCATAAATACACATACATATTTTAAACTTGCAACCAAAGCCCCAGTTTCTGCCCAGAACAATAGCAATCCACACCAGCATTTTTCACCCTCCAGTAAAACTGAGGAAACAGTCCAGCTCCATCACTCACAATCATCCTGGAAGCATATCATGGAATAAGCTCATTGCTTGCATCCAAATTTCACATTCCTGAAATAGAATAGCTTGTTCTAGTCATTGATGCAAAAAATACATTTTTACAACCAACAGTTGTACAGTAAAATTCAAAGCTCTCAGCTGAAATGGTATCACTGTCATTGGCCATGCAGATACAACGCAGCACAAGACAGAGCTCTACCTGAAGAGTACAAACACAGCAGACAAGATAAAAGGTGTTCAGTAAGGAGATATAACTATCCCCATGGAAAAGAGAGGTTCAACAAGTCAAGACAATAGCTGAACATGGTGCAACACTAGCTCATAAAGAGCCCTGATGATTTTATTTTGACAGTTCATTTGTTTCAATTATAGTATGTCTTCCTCAAGGTCAGAAAACTTGAATCCGACTTTCATAAACTAATCTTATTCCTTAAGTATAAAACTCCTTTTTGTCTCCATTCCTGTTAGCAGAAATAAGAACAAAGCATGGAATAGGAGATATACAGGGGTTGCCCTGGACAGATATCACTCCATCTTGTTCTGTCTTTGGTAGTTGACAGCGATCGATGTTTCAGAATCAGTGAAAATTAAGTTGCTTCTAAATAAAGTTTTGCCTCTTCAGTCAAAAATACTTAAAGCAATACAAAAGATTATAAAAATAATAGGAATAATGTGTCAGTGGGATTCAGCCTATGTTTAAATCTGAAATGGGAAGATTTCCCTAGTCAGTCTCCCTCAAGTCACATGCCCATGAACACTCCGCATGCATTACTGAAAGGCTGCTTGTGAGTATTGGCAGCTACTAATGCCTTTGAATGAAAAAAAAAGGCAACGAAGTAGAGTAGTTGATGGGAGGGAGAAGGAAAGGATAAAAGGACAAGAAAGAATTACATAAACATAGAAGATGTGATCCAAAGTCCAATAAAGGCAATGGTATGACTCCTATTGATTTCAGAAGTCATGCAAGACAGAGTCTGAAAAGGCAGAAAACAGATTTCAGGCCCAGTAGACCTGTTCTTCCTTCAAAAGTTCTGCAACAGAGGACATGATGTTTTCCTCTAAAATAATCATCTGTAGGAAGATAGTTATAGCCCATTTTTTCCCTTTTAAATGGCTCTGGCAGCTTTTTATAACATGATATAGAAAATGTTTTCTTTTTTTTTCTCCACCACATTTCCTATCCACACACACACACAGGTCTCTCAGACTGCATTAGTTGCTGCATTACCACAGCCTTTGGGGATGATGAAAGTAATGTCAGCTGTGAAATATGTGCCCTGCTTGAAAAGGTGGCATCAGTGACTACTTTGAAAATCTACTTAGCCCTTCCCCACTTTCCAGTCAGAATTGAGAAAAGGAACACGGCCAGCAGTCTTTAACCTGATGACCATTCCAGTAGGAGTTATTACCAAGAAAAGAATTAATACAGGATTAAAACTCCACTTGAATCCCATAGCCTCTTCAAATGCACACTGTGATCAGCTGGTGAGATGGGACAATTACATGTTCTTTCACATCTTTTCAGAATTGAAAAAACTTAAAGTCTGAAAGGCTGTATTCAGCCAGCAGCAGGCTGCAAAAATATTGTTTTGCATGACATAAAAACAAATGCATCAAAAAGTCCTTTGTTGTGTCACTGCACAATTGGCTGCACAATTTATGACTATCAGAAAAAAAAACATGAGCTTCTCTATCTGCTCTTCACTTTTGACTGCATATAAAAGCAGTTGAATACAGACTAAACATTGAACAAGACCAAGTAAAAGTAAATTTGGTACTGTGACCAGCCAAGTTAACTCTAGGACCCAAATCAGTGCCATTTAAAGGCATTGCAGTATACTATGGAACCACCAAGGAATCCTATTTTACAAGGAGCAAACTGATACATAAGCAATTTAACTAGGATTATAATATATGTTTTGGCTCCAAAAATTGTGTTGTGCTAATAAATATAATCTGTCAGCACAGATGGGGAAAAATAAGAAGTAACAGAAGCAGAAATATTTCCCAAATAGTTTCAGGCTAAAACTATTATTGAAGATTTCCTTTGCCTTTCTGGTAACATGAAAACAAGAGCATTGTCCTGGGGCATGAGACCAAGTAAAGGAAGCTGATGAGAAACAAAATAGCAAGATTACAAAAAAACTTCACCATGGACTGCTTTTTACTAGGTACACAGACAGCACACCAAAGTGGTACATGATCTCAGGTACTACCACCACAATATGGATATTAAGCAATGCTATTGGATGAACAGAACCAGGGAACACAATTTGTTATTTAGTTGCAAATTTCAGTGACAGCTCTAGCCTTAAAGCTTCTGCCTCAGAAACTTTCCATTTTCTTCCTCCCATTATGCCAGATTGCAGATTGGCTTCCATGCCAATCCACAAACATATAGTCATTTTATCTCAAAGGTCTGGATCTCCATAAACATAGGATTTTGCAACACAGGTACTGTGACAACAAATGTCATTGCTGGTGTCAAATTCAGTCTGGAGGGAGTGGCCCAAGACATGGTGAGAGAGGACAGCTGCCTGCTATAAGTATCTGACAAGTGGCAGAACACTCCACTTGCTTGGCTTCAATCCTTGGCATTTCAAGACCACAAGAAATGGGTGATGTGCAGGTAAAGCCTTAACTGTCCTCTGAAAGTGGTTATTGTGGCAGGAAAATAAGGGGAAAGGTGGGATGGGAAGAGATAATCTTGCTAGGCATGTGATAAGTAGGCAGCTGCATATAAAAAACAGTACAGTCAGGAGCGGTCAGGATCACATCCAAGTTTATTTGGTGAGAAGGTACAGAAAGGAGGAGGAGAACTTTACACCTGCCCACCTATGAACTGGTTTAGCTACCGTCAGTGGCTCCTCAGCAAAATGTATCAGGACATTCCTGTGCTAACGCACTCTCAGTTTTGTGTCATTTAGGCCCCAAACACTTTCAGCCAGACTCCTCTACCTTTTGCCAATCACGCTTTTTAAAAAACAATTGCTTATTTACAAATAGAGTTAGGTACTGAGGAGGATTCACTGACTATGTTTCTGAGCACTTCTAAATTTTTTTTTAATCTCACAAAACACCTCCCTGCACAGTGTTAAGAAAATGTTTAGACCCAGTGATTCTACAGGAAGAAGCAGACAATGAACATGTGCCTTGCACAGAACCTTACTATTTGTATATTCAAGAAACCATTTCCTCCCCTGCCCCTTACTCTTCGTGCTAGAACAAGTTCTTTTTTCCCTTGCTCCTGGTGAAATCAGTTTCATTCTTCATCAAGATGCTGGAAATGGGAGAAATCAGTAAAAAGATACCTGCTAGAAACTGCTCTGAGTCCTTTCAAAAATAAAGGATTCATGAGGTAGTGATTGGCCTCCTTAGGTCTATCACTAGTTGCTTCTTAATAAAGTTCAGTTCCTGCTCATATGTGCTTTGAATCTGTCAGTATTGACACAGTTTTAAGAGGTAAGATAAACATTTATATACAAGGAGACAAACAGTGAAAATGATGTGGGAATGCATCTGGCTTTGTTCCCATGCAGGTTACCATGTGACAGACCTGGTAGAGGTTACTCAGCACCCAGTCACCAAAAAATGGAGATCCCTCCAAGGGGCAGGTTCATCAACTGACAGCTGTGGACTGGCCAATTCTATTTCATCAGCCCATTATTCACTGTAAATGTGTGAAAAATCCGTCTGGCTTTACTTCTCTGTATACATCAGATATGAAAGGAAACAAAAACCTGTCTAAGCAAAAAGCAAGAGCATGACAAGAATACTCTTAAGGTAAGACCTTATTCTCACAGTTCAAACAGTTTTTGTTCCCTCTGCCTCACACTGATGTTTGCTAACACAATAGAACGTGGCTCCCTGTTCTCCCTCCCTCACATTAGATAAACCAAAATACCACTCACTGACAGTACAAGACAGCATAGTTGTTTGGGTCAAGTAACAGACAACCAAGAAATATTTCATTCACCCTGAATTTAGACTGGTTAGTCTCAAGAAACTAACTTTATGGGTAATCAGCATGTCTACACGTGGCAGTGTGTGTGACAAAATCTACAACCCCAGAAGCTCAAGACTGCTGGGACCAGCCTGAGCCTGCCACTGCCTAAGCCACACTCCGTGGTTAGGGTGAGCTTTTGGTTCAGCCCCAGCATCCCTTTCGATTTAGTTTACATGTTGCAGTTTCATTGGTTAGTCAGTATATGACTTCATGTTCTGTAAAAGGTTATGTTCTGGAAACTTCGTTTCGGTTCGGTTAGCCATTGGTTACATGTAAATCTTTGTACCCCTATTGGTTACCTTCCCCCGCTTGTATCCCTATAAATATCCCTCTGCACTCCATTCCCCTGCCTTTCATTTCTGCTCGTGTTCAGCTCTTCCTGATCCTCGTGCCGCCTCCCCTGGATCCCTGGACCCTCTCCTGCCTTTCCTGCTGCTTCCCCCTGGGAATAAAAGAGCTGGACTTCACACCAAGGCCCTTCTCTTGAGCCTTCGTTCTCGCCCGTGCCTACAACATCTGCTTGGGGCTCTCTTGCCTCCAGAGGAGCCAGCACTAAAAGAGCTGCCAGAGGAAACCCTGTGTCCGGGGTAACTGCAAGCTGCAGCCCCTGCTCTGCCAGGGTCACTCCCAGATTATCACTGAGTGGCCTCGAGCAGGCCCCCGGGGCCAGTGTCTGCATAAAAAAACCAAGGAAAGCAGTATGAGTTTCTGAGGGGCATTTTGGAAGAGATGAAGATCTTTACACCTAAATCAACAAGTGAAAGACCCGACTCCTCAAACAAAAAATCAGTTTCAGTAGTACTTCCAACATGGAAAAGATAATACGAAATAATAATACAAGGTAGAACAGGAGAATTTGTCTTAACCTGTCTTAGCTTCATGGACCACACAGCCATTGTACCAATGTACAAACACACAGTACCTGTACCTCAGCAAGAAATACCAATGAAAATTATTTCAGCTAAAAGAATATGAGATATGATCTACTACTGTGCAGAGCAAGGTTATAACATTAGTTATAATCCATGCAAGACCATGAAGAAACAAAACTCAGTGAAACTTTTTCAGGAGAGGAAGAGAAAGACAGGAAAAAAGCTTTCACTTGGCCACATTTTCCCTTTTCTTCTGAACTGGAATTTTTATAAAATGAATCTTTTAATATGGATCTCCAAAATCCTTCCTAAGCTAGACAATCCAACAGCTACATGTAGTCTGACATTACTAGATTTCTCTTCTTACTCCCATCTTTAAATATTGTGCAAGATTTGGCTGTTGGCTCACATGAGTAAAGCAGCCTTATTACTTTCACAGAAAGCATTTCCTAACAGATACCAGTAAGTTACACTGATTTTGGAAAAGGTTGAAAACTGGTCAGACCCTCTCCATACTAGAAGTTGAATTACTTTTGCACATTCAGATGAGAGAAGCCTAGGGATGGAGATGTTCTGCTACCAAGAAAATCTCCAGCTGCAGATCATACTCTTAAGCACAGACCAACTTTCACATGCAGAACAGGCTCAGTGTTTGGGTGGTGTTCAAAACCCCACAGGAATGCCGAACAAAGAACTGCTTCTCAGTCCACAAAAGTTATAATAGAAGGAATGAAGCTTTTTACATATCCATGTGGAGGACACTCCCTTGTTGTTTTACCGTACAATCTGTATTTGTAGTTACCACTGAATTCTTGCTGTGATGTAAATGACAAGTGGTTGTAAATGAAAAGGATTATTCTGCAAAACTGGGGACCAGGCTGGAAACAGTTAGAAACAGGCATCACTCTACTCATATCCCACAAATATTTACTCCTTTATGTCAGCTGAGAGTGTGACACAAAAGCTCTAGTAGTCACTGGTCCCCATAAAGAGTTTGTTACTTCCTGAACTAAAATACTAATTTAGAGTTCGACTTTTCTTCATGCTGTGACTCCTCTGCTCTTTCTGGGAATTATGGAAATTTTTAAATAGTACTAATTCTCACTAGCAGATGGTAGTAGCACTTTGTCAGAGCATTATTACATTTAAGTTAACACTTTGGAATTTTAATGCAATGGCTCCAAGACTTACTTTTCAAACTCCTCCATAAAAGGCCCATTTCAAAGCTTACATTTCCAGCTGCTGCTGTCCGCTGGCTTCAAACCATTTTGAAAAAAAAAGGCCTTTGAAACAACAGTATTAAAAAATGATAAAATACTTTCAAATCCAAAATGGGCAGGAGGAATTTGTGAAATGAACCGCAACAAGTAACCTCTGTTGTATTACTAAAGCAATGCTAACAACAAAATACATCTCCATGGCACTTACTCCTGAACCTCTTTCAGAAAACTCAAATGCTGGTTATTTCTAAGGAGCAGACGTTTGTTTATTCATTGAAGATGCCTGGAGGTGAGAGGAAAAGAAAACGGCACACGCTTGTTCTGAAGGGAGGATTAGTCAGAATGAAGGGATGAGGGCACCAGGGATGATTCTAACAGCTTCCAAAGCACCAACAGCAGCAATTTCAATATTATATTAGTTACTCCAAGCTAGTGGTACAAAATGATGCAAGGACCTTGTTTATACAAAGTTAGCCCCTCTCTCCCTTTCATGTTCTCTATGGAAGTCTGTAAACCTAGTATTTTCTGAAAACACTTGTACTCCTTACTTGACACAAGACAAAGAGCCAATTAATTCTAGCCTCAGGGACATTTGGCAGTCTTACAAAAAATGGGGGAAAAAAATACATCACTTTAAAAAAAGCTAAAAAAAGTTCAACCCCACGGTACTTTAATGAACAGATTTTTTTTCTTTTTTTTTTGAAGACTAGATTCTGAGATAATTTTTAGCAATAGTAGTTTCCAAATGCTGTCATTATCTATTTTCCCCTGGGGAAGTATTTACTTCCTCCTTCTATACATCATACTCTGTTATTAGAGATCATTGAACTCAAACACAAAAACATTTTTAAAACTATTATCTCAGTTCTCAATGTGTCGCATTTATAGGAAACACAAGGCAGTGGCTGTGCCTTCGCTGCTTTGAATGGGGGTTGCACAAGGTTGATGTTGACGGAAAACCAGACCAAATGAGGACATATGCCACAAGATAAGTGTGAAAGGAGATCCACTCCCTACTCTGGAGCCTCAGTGAAGAGAGGTGTAACTTTTAAAGCAAGCTATGCAGCTATTTGAGATGAGGAGAAAGCTAGCACTCGCCCCCTCACTCCATCAAAGACATGGCAGGCTTTGAATCCAGAAGCAGGCTGCATTATTTACCCTTTCCTTCCTTCCTAAATTAGGTCAAAAGTCAATGGAGCAGAAGGTGTGGCTGTGTGCATCCCTTCCTCCGACTCGCCAGCCACGGAAGCTGAGTTTAAAAGGAGGCATGGTGCAGACCAGCCTATAAAACAAAATGCTAAGACAATGCTAAGGCACAGCAAGGTACAATACACTTGGAGTTAGCCTGGGAGGAGAGGAGTTGAAGATGACACTTCAGTACTCATTGTTTGTATCTGTTTACAACGGTATTAAACAATCCAAAAATGGATCTCACTCTTCTGCTAAGTAACCAGGTACAATTATCAGCTAAAAAACCCAAGAAGATTAACATCTACTACACAAATCAAATGCTTTATGGTAAAACTATAACAGCTAGACAGGGAGAAACAACCCCATTTTCTAATCTATAATTTAGTTTCTTTAAAATGTAATATTATCTTTTAGATATATTGTTCTCAGAGCACTATTTGCATTATATTATTAATATTTTCAGTAATATTTGTGCCATTCCAGTACCTCGCTCCTTTGGATTTCCCAACTTTCCTCATATGCATAGACATATACCTCCTCTGTAAGGTCTGTCCCAAATATTTAAAGCCCAATCTTCAAACCACATAACTGTAACATTACCTGCTATTCCCTGAAGGTATCCTGTTCTCTAACAAAGACAGACTGGCCACCACTCATGCTAATCCCTCCAAATATTTACTGCACCCCTTCACCACCCAAAAACCTCTTGCTACTGCTAAGCACAACCTTCCACCCCCTTTCCAAAACTCCCGTGTAAAAGGCACCACCAGAACCCTCCCCACAATAGTCCTGCTCCCAAAGCTGCTCTGTGGCAGAGAACCCCCACCAATGCTTTGTTTCTTGCAGACTCATGCTGTTCTTTACCTGCAAATTCCTCCTCTCCTTGCAGCTAGACACAACATCAATGAAGTCCCCAAGACATCACCCTTGCTGACCATGACACCAAGCACAGCTGATCATTCCCTGTCTAGCATATGTACTATATTTAGGACATGTTTTTTTTTTCCTAGCCACTCCACTCAGCCATTTTATTTGACATAGGCCCTATACTGTCTGCAACACTATCAAAACTGAGAGAACTTTTTCAAGTAAATGAGCATTTCTCGTGTATCTTCAGGATGCAATCCAACTGCATAACAGGAGAGCTACTCCAAGTAGTTGGAAAATCACTTCTCTAGATTGTTTCAATAATGTTTTAATAATATTTCTATAGCAATATAGCAACTTCACGAGACTACCAAATGAGGCTGCAGATGCTTTCAGAATTACTGTATAAAAGTCTCTCTTTTAAACAAAGTAGGGAATTTTGTAACATATATTGTTCCATTTTCCAAAAAAACAGCTCTTTTCTTCCTACCTAGTCTTTCAAAACAGTACTATGAAATATTTGTCTAAATGAGACAAAGAGTGAGAGCATGCATGTGCATAACCATGCATTACTTCCTGTCCAAGGTAAAGGCAGAGAGTAATATGGTGGCAGCTGATGAGGTAATGATTGTTTTTATTTTGCCACTTTAATCAGTGTTATTGGCAATAAAACATTGTAGAACATACACACTGTTGATTATACACATATGGTTTCCCTTAATTTCTTGTCAACTCTTTTACCTCACAGCCCCAGATCAAGAAGTTCTGACATGAGCCACACAGCACCCGTCCTAACAGGACATCCCTGTAGACATTTCTACCTACTTTCATCCCTTTGTACCCAAAGTGATCAGTCACATACATGAATGAGTGAATCAGCGTCTCAAAAGCCACAGAAATCTCCAGGTGTACAAACTGCCTGAGTTGTAGAGAGATCCAAGCCTTCTCTTTCACTTCATCTTCAAATCTCCTGACAGCCAAATTTTTGTTTCATATTTGTACAGCTTCCAGCACAGTGGGGTGCCATATCATGATTTGTATTCATGTTATGGCTTCCTGCCTGTAAGCAAACAGTCTCCCAAATCTTTCTGTTGCTACTTAAGGTGGTAACTAATGCCATCCCAAGTTAAAGAAAAATCCAGTCAAATATTTTCAATAAGGTTAATTCTTCTGATTACTGAAAGTGTGTATTTATATATTGTACATGCATACATTAATACATACCCCAGTGCTTGCTAGCAGCCTGTAGCATGGAGCTGGAAATTTAAGTAGTACCAGAATAGGAACTTTTAAAAAGTATTTATAGCAAATATATGAGTGGATTTACTGCAGTACTGCTTCATTCTATTTGTTCACAAAGGGTAGAGCTGAGGAAAGACTACCTTTCAGAAGTATAGCCACCTTTTGAATGTATATTTGTCTCAAAAAAGGTTAAATAAGTGGAATTCCAGAGAAATTCCAGGGAAAAAAAAAGAGTTTCGTCTGTCCAAATAATAGATACTTGTGTTATGGTGTGTTTAACTTTTTTTTTCTGGACATTAAAAGCAGATATTTAAGAGTATAGAACACAATGACCATTGAACTTCTGGCCATGAGCTTGGAATACAAGAGAGAAAGAAATTTATAGAAACAGTGAAAGAGAGAAATTGATGTATTTTAATACAGCCACCTTTCACTTGCATTTAACACACACCCATATCATGCACTGCCCACACACTGCCAGTACTCTAAAGTGGTTACAATGAGCAAGAACCATGTCTTTTCTACTGTCTTTTTCCCTCTAACAACTCTCTAGCACATAAAATGGTTTTAGAATGTTTATCAAATGTTTAAATTCAACACTAGAAACATTGCAAGAAGGCAAAGGATATACAAAAAGAAATATCCTTGCTTAATAGTGTTTGGCCTGGAGATACTCCCTCCCACTGTGTGTTTTCAGTCCATGATAAACTGCCAGACAACTTTTAATACTGATTGTAATCAGTGAGGTAACTCTGCAGCAGTGTCTTTTCACCTGAGAAATACAACTGACATCTTCAAAATATCCCAATGGCTCAGCAGCCAAAGCTCGATTGCAAGTCAGCCAGATGAGTTGCTGCGTGTTTTAAAAACAAAGCAATTTACTGTCTGTCATCAAATCTGGGTCCCAGACACAGGTTTTAAGTAGGAATCCCAAGGCAGGGAAGCCTACCCTGTGCAAATTTTCATTTCTCTATTTAGAAATGGGTTTGCAAGATTGTTACATTAAAATTAGGCACAGCAAATCCAGACCTGACATCCAGGTCTGCTGTTATGCCATCCTCTCCTCTCTCCAGAGCTCTCATCCGGAGCTACTTTCCACAGAACTGGAGAGGTGCTATTTGATTTTGATTTATCACAAATGAATTATTATAATGAAATCACCAACTCGATTTAAGCCTCTCAGAAAGATACGGTTGGACTAACGAAAAATTGTTCTGCAAAACAAGCAATTACTGTTAGGTTCACTGGATATTGGCCTTAGCAATCCAACTGATTATAGAAAGTTGATGTTTTAAAAAGTAACGAAGAAATAAGGTATTAAATCCTTTAAATCTGCATTAAAGGCTCCAAGAGGAATTTTACAGCTATTTTCACTGCATATTTTATTAGATACATGATATTTTATTCATGGGTAAAGCAAATATAACAATTAGGAGTAATTAGCATTTCAGCACAGAGTGTTATCTAATACATTAAAATACACATATAATTCTTCATTTAAATTCTGTATCCTCACATTTTCCCCTTTCTGGCTCAGAACTTTTCCATTGAGCATAGCATTTACAGGAACATTATACAGCTCCCAAAGAAAGAGAAACAGACAGAACTAGTGGATTTTGCCTTTGATATCTTATTTTCCTCCCCTCCTTGCATTTTTACATGTTTTCCTTTTCAATTTCGTCTTGAGTATAGAGCTTGTCAGATAAACCCAGCATAACTCTCAAGAAACTTTTTCCTTTTCATCTTTTCCTTTCCACCCTACTCCGCCATCATTCCACAACTAATGTGTGTAATGGAAAGCTACTTTACACCTAACCCTGCTCTTACAAATCCATCAGTTTACAGTTGACTAAAACTAGATTAATTGTCTCTGTACCGCCTCTTTCACCATAACTTTAATGCCACACAAAAATGCTGTAGTTAACACATTATCCTTTCTCATTAAATATCACTTTTTATGAGGGTTTTGTGGGTTTTTTTATGGTTTTTTTTTTTTTTGGTTGGTTGGTTTGGTTTGTTTAATGCAGCACTTACAGCTCTCAGAATACCCCTTCCTTGAGCTTTTGTGGTTAGTCCCAGACCAAAGCAGGAAGAAGTCTCTCCAGCTGAAGTGTACTCTGTGGTACAATAGAGAACACAAAATACCTCCCTCTCTAAATTAAGTATATTATCACTGAAACTAGCACATAAATTCTGAACCTTACAAAATTACAGCACTGCACAATTTCAAACACACTCCCTTGGCAGGTTTCAGAACAGTCATCCAAACACCAGCACATTTCATTTACAAACCTTCAATTTCAGCCCTGTTAGACACATCAGTTAGAACTCACCAAGTCACATAAACCCTTATTAATTATAGTGGTTGCAGACACAAGAGAATGTTTCCCTTACTCCATGAGCTCTCACAACTCTTTGGCCACCAATAACCAGAAAGCCTGACTCCTGTATTGAAGAACAGCAGAGGAAATTGCCCTGATGGTGCTCACGGGAAGAGACACAAAGGTACAGCAAGAAAGATGCCTTTTCCTCACCCACTTCTCTTCTAAATGCTTCCATTTCAGTCTTGATGGTTAAATTATTATGACAAGAATACACAATTACACTCTACCTCTGTAGTGGGTGATAACAGCACTTCCCCTTCTCCGTGTGCTACTTCAAATGCACAAGCCAGCCAAAAGCTGTGCCCAGAAGATTTTGCCCAGGCCTTCCTTACCTGGTGTTGAGGATGGATTAACCAGCACTGCACCAAATTTATCTAACATGCATTTAGCACAAATTCCATGCCACATATCACATTGCACCAGCTCCATATTGCCCCTTTTCCAATAGTCTGCTAGCCTAGATGAGGGAGGAAGCCATAGTAAACATTACCCTGAAAAAGGCCAACAAAGCTCATTTTGGTAACTACTTCAAGCAACAGGACAACAACCACTTCCTCACAGACATAGATGGTGCAGGCAGCTAAGGTAACACCACAGAAGGAGAGGAACTGCATCTCTATGCAGGAAGCCCAGTAGGAAGCCAGTTGCTACACCACCAGTCTAGGGTACAAAATGCTTCAAATAAACATGAGCTGTCATGACCAGCTCCCAGCCACTCTGTCAGTTTGTCAGCAATCTGCATGTTATGCTTTTCTCTTGGGCTGTGACAGTCATACTTGTCTCTTGGCACTTCTAGATAGCACAAATGACTGTATCTGGGGCTCTCATAGATAGGAGTGAGCATGGCCAGAGCCATGGAGTGGACTGTAAGGCCTATAGGATGCACAGGTGTGGAGCAGTCCAAGTTCTGACATACACGCCAAACAAAAAAATCTGAAATCAAAGTTTTCTTTCAATTTCACCAGCTTAGATAATAACTTACTTCTTCTGTAATTCAAATCTCATTGAAAAAAGGAAAAGAAAAGGTGATAACTGAATGTGCAGATGCAGAAAGGTATCCAAATTTGCCTCATTATCAGTGTATCACCTGAAGTCAACCTTTTGCACATACCACACCATCATGTATAGTAATATACTTGCATAGTATGTTTTGAAAGTTTGATCATTTTCTTAATATTGCTCAAAATGTAGATAATTTTGAAATACTATTTCCTTTTCTTATTGGTCACTTGTAAGTCCAAACATCAATGGTAATTGTGTCTAAACAGTTTTTAAACACTGAATATATAAAACAAAATATGTCTGGAGAGTGTGTAAATGAAAAAAGTGTTACTATGCTGTCATATATAACCCAGGTAATTAAGAAAATTAATTAGAAACTGATAGTCAAGTAGAATTACTCTTTCACATAAACTCATTTTGAAACCATTTTTCACTGTGCTGAAAAAAAAAATCATGCAATGGAGTAGTAGTAACAAAGGGTAAAAATACAAACCTCAACTCAGAAGACAAAAGCCTACAATAAATTTCAGCCAAAACCAGGCTGTCATGGCAGATTATAGATAGCTATATATCAAATGGAAGAAAATGATGTAAGTTCAAGTCTATATCTAGGGAGTAACCTAATGGCTTACAGAAGTCATCTCTTGCCAATACCACTTGCTTTACAGGGCCAGGGAGTGGAAGAGAACCATACTTAATGCCTTTGTTCATTAAGTTAAATGAACCTTAGTTGGTAGGTTTATGTAGTCACAGTCTTAAAAGATTTTTCTCCAGTGTGTTTTTTCAAAGATGTCACTGTGAGAATAAAGGCTCAGCACATCCATAAGGAGTCATCTGAAAGCGCAGAGCAGCAGCAGTGATTGCCGTGTCAGACATTTGTTAGGGCACCACTTGAAAACGGATGGTTGATTTTTTTTTACTCTGCCTTTATCAAGGACAAAGAACCTGATATAACACTCAGATTTATTTAAGAACATGAAAAGGAGCCGCCTGCTGCAGTCAGCAATCCACAGACTCAGTTTAAAATCTTCTGAAGTCAACTAAGCAACTCACCTGGATTATGACAGACTCTGGATCAGGCCCTGATGATGACTAAGAAACACTCCAGAAAGCAGTGACACCTAATGGCAAACATGCCATTACAGCACGCCTTAATCTACGGTGTGAAAACTTATCCCTCTTTAGCTACAGAGTAACTAGCAAGAGCACACATCACAGGGACGGAAATAAAACTACAAATCCAAGTACCTGGCAAAGCCTTTAAGAAATAAGGCACATAGAGAGTCCATCATGCAGGCTGAGCACTTAAGCAGAATATAGTTACTAATAGAACCTCCTGGCTGCTAAGCCCCAGCACGTTGGATTCCAGGTCCTCACTCGTATATGTGTGTAAAATAAGCAAGTAACCTTTGCACATCCTAGAGCAGGGAAATCAGGGACCTGCGTGCTCATCTGTGGACACTGCAGAGATTTATTTGTTTTTAATAAATCTGTTTTGCTTGCTTGTCCTGTGCCTTACAAATGTATGTGAGAGCACTGTAATGAACAGTTAGTGACATACCCTACATACCTTCTAATGAGGCTTTACCAATAGCACAGCAAATTATGTTCCTATTACCAATGCACAACACAAGCCAAGCTGCACTGTAGCACATCAGCTTGCAAGACAAAATGTGGACATGTATACCACTAAGCAATAAGAATCCCTTTCTCTTAAAAAAAAAAAAAAAAATTTAAAATTACATTTTAAAGTCACTACCAGTATCAACAGAAGAAACAAGTGATAGATATTATTATTCCTCGTACAGAAGAGCTTAAAGGTATGAACCAAAATTCAGGACCCAGCAATGCTGGGAACTTGTCCAACACAAGAAATGCAGCAGTCCTGGCCTACAAAGTCTAAATGCTGAGAGGAGTAAGGTAAAAGCAGAAATAATTTTCTCTCTCAGGAAAAAAATATTGTATATATAAATATATATATATTAAAAACAGATGTAAAATTTTATCCAGAAACATACATAATATATATCACTATGTTATATACACTTATGATTTTGCCACGGAAAATAAAAAAGCTAAGGGCAGTACACAGCTGACTGCATATAAGTGAAGTTACTGATAGACATAAAAAACAACTTGAAGTAATCAGGGAGGCTGAACTAGATTAATTAGCCTTGAAAAATACTTCAGTGGATTTTTTCAGCAAACCTTTTGTACCATACAATGTGACTGCTACCCTAGGTGATTTTGCAGCACCTAATACACACATATCTGCATATATGTTTCTGTAGGCACAATAGGAAATCTACAAGCACATACAGACATATTACTATGTACATATCAAGGGAGAATAATGAGCACAAAGTACAAAATATAAAAGCATAAGACTATCAGCAGTAGAAGATACAAAGCATAGGCAAATTGTGCAGTTGACAAGGAATGCCACCTAATCCCTGCTTAATTAAAACACTGTTCTAAACTCCTGTTTAGGGAGTAAGGAGTGTGGGACAACTGATGTATGAAGAAAATATCAGGCAGCATGGCTAATCTCAAAGACTTGGGAGCTTTCGAGCTACATAAATCAGAGCGACTTTTGAATAGCCTCATAAAACACAGAATCATTACCATTCCACTCACGACTTTCAGATTCTTCCTACAGCATACAGATCATTAGGAAACTTCTAAGCAATCAAGTAATGTGGGACTGATGAAATTACTCAATCAATGCATGGGCTGAGAGAAGCAGCATAATACAGAATTGCACAGTTTTGACATGGTAACCCTGCCCCTTTCTTTTTTATATAAGGGTAAGGAAAATTATAGTGGGGTCGATTCATTTCAACATTTTCACAAGAGTGCTTAATGTAGTCTTTCTGAACTGCCAGTTCCTATTTATAATAGCAGGGCAGCAGAAACCTACAGACTATAAGCAGCTCTAACGATGTTTAAAATATGATGCAGGAAAACCTTTCTTTTTAAGTATGCACATTTACATACACACAGACCTACTCTAATGATCAAAGACAGAAACTGTAGACAGCAGACAGAAATATGAAAAAGCATTATCATAGACAGCAGTCACTGTATCCCTCCCACTGCCATCACCAAGTCGTTAATGTCTGCTCACTCAATTGTTGCATTTTTTTGGAATTGTCTAACAGATGACTGATAATATACTTTGAGACAGAAAGCATCCTTTTAGAGGAAACACATCAAATAAAATGTGAGCAAACAAGGGAGTTCATGCATTATATTGAAAAAAGTATGTGCTATTAGAAAAGGGGTATGCACAGGTAATGTTATTTCTTATGATCATCTGCCCCTCTCAAACATGGGAAAATATTTTTCACTTGAATATCTTAGCACTTCAGAATGAGAAAGAGATAATGCATTTATTCTGTCTGTTGCCTAAGGCATAAGCACTACCTCTGGTAATATTTCTTTTCCCCTGAACTGAGCATTGTTTTTTATTTTGGCTTATGAGTTCTTCTGTAGTTTAGTTCTTCATAGAGTACCCTGCTACTGCTTTTACTCACTCAAATAAATAAAGTTTATTACTTTTGTCTAAATATTTTATACATAAGTTTATTTAGTACAAGTGGAAGAAACCAAAAGGGGGTCAGAACACGAGGTCACAAAACATAGTGGTGTTACTAGGGGCCAAATTTTTATCTGTGAGCTGTACAAGTTGGAATACTTAGTAGTGTACCCATTTAATGTTAAAACAGTTCTAATTTCAGGTCATTTATTTTCAGTGTTTTCATTTTAGTAGATTTAAAGCACTGTGTAACAGTTATATAGTTTGGCATTTTCATGACAACATAAACCAGTCTATAAAAAGAGCTAATCCCCTTGTCAACTGTACTAATTGTCTCTCAGAACAAATTAATTGTGTGAGAAACAACTACTTTGGTTTAGCTTTGTGTGTTGGGGGTTTTTTGGTTTTTTTTTTGTTTTCACTGAGGATTTACTGTGTTGATTCATTTAATCACTAACAGCTTTATTTTAAAAACAGCGTTAAAATGTGTTGCATTCATCATATGAAAGCAACTAAAACAAAAAAAAATTGTCATTAACACGAGAAGAGCAAAGCTATCGTCTCCCTTGATGTTAGTCCAAAGGCACAGAGCTTGCACAGCAGCGCTCCTTTAGCCAGGAGGATGGGCAACACTGGATTGCAGAGAAACTCACTATCTACTACACAGTCAAAATTTCCCCCCAAATCCTAAGATCTGATCGTTTGTTACAAGCTCTTAAGAAATAAATCGTAAGACGTAACTGTCTCCTAGAGTCGCTTTAACAGTCTACAACTGGGAATAATTTTAGAAGTCCTTCTCCCTTTAAAAGGAGGGCATAGAGCGCTACCTCCCCTATGCAATATCTGCTGCTCCAGTCGCACACAGCTATAAGGACTAACCCTATAAAGTTGCGCTACCTAAGGGGAGCGGTGGCTCGTGGGCGACCACACGAAGGGCTGGCACATCGCTGCCCAAATAGCCGTGTCCTGCAGCAAAACTCCTGACGGCCGGGCTTTCCAAACGTTCTTCCCGCTTCCCCTTTCACAGAAACCCGCTACGGGTCCCCACGACAAGCACCGGCAGACATATTTTTAAAGCCAACCCCGGGGAGAGAGGCTGCTTCCCCACGGCCGGGGCCGGCACCGCCCCAAGAACCTCCCCAAACCCCAGGCGGGACCCTGCCCCCAAATGCACCTTCCCCGGGGCAGCGCGGCGCCGGCCGCCCGCCCGCCTCCGCTCCGCCTGCGTGCGGTGCCTGCAGATGGGCGAGCGGCCGCGGGGGAAGCGCCCTCCTCTCCTCCTCATCTCCCCGTCTCCGCTCCCCTCCCTCCCCGCGCATCCCCGGCCGGCACAGGGGGGCGACCCGCTCTCGCCAGTCTAGGGAACAAAACGCCGCTCGGCAGTGGGTCTCGGCGCTTCCTAG